>JARFXV010000501.1:712500-717045 GCA_031761425.1 Cosmopolites sordidus
CGAAAGTATTTCCCAAACAAACGCCTCAATCGTTTCCTTGACCAGTTTTGCCGTGTGTGATGGTGCATTGTCATGAAGCAAAATGACTTTTTGTTGTCTTTTTTGATATTCTGGCACAAAGTTTGACTCAAATCGATCATTTGTTGTCGGTAGCGTTCAGTATTAACGGTTTTGCCAGGCTTTAGCAGGTCATAATAGATCATGCCCTTCTGATCCCACCAAACACAGAACATTGTATTCGGTCCAGAGCGATTTGGCCTTGCAGTCGATGTCGATGGTTCGCCTGGAGCTACCCATGATCCTTTGCGCTTAGGATTCTCAAAAAATATCCACGTTCCATCGCCAGTCACAACTCGATTGAGAAATGACTTTATTTTGTATCTGGCGAGTAGCATTTCGCAAGTGGTTTGTCGGGTTTCCTGCTGTTTTTATTCAGTTCGTGTGGAACCCATTTTCCCGAGAGAGAGAGAGATAGATAATTTTCGATAGAACTATTGCTTTTTTAAAAGATGCTGGTATAGCATTTTTATGGAAAGCATAAAATGTAGCTCCCTCTGTCTCGCTCTCTACCTCCCTCCCTCCCCCTCTCTATCTCCTCTCCCTCTCCCTTCTCTCTCGCACTCTCTCTCTCTCTCTCTCCCTTCTCTCTCTCCTCTCGCACTGTCTATCACCCCTCTCTCTCGCACTGTTTATCTTCCCTCTCTCTCGCACTGTCTATATCCCCTCTCTCGCACTCTCTATCTTCCCTCTCTCTCGCACTATCTATCTCTCCCCTCTCTCTCGCACTCTCTATCTCCCCTCTCGCACTCTCCCTCCGTCCCCTCCCCTATCTCCCTTTCATCCCTCTCTGAGACGGTGAGAGAGAGACTATTGAAGGCTTGATTATAAAACGAACCAGTGTTGATTGCAATAGTAAAATTGTAAAAGGTATCGAGTTTAAATTTTGCGAAATGTTTTGGATATGAAAAAGATTTTCTCTGATTCAGATTATGTCACCAAGGGTACGGTTTCTGGAAGTGTGGAGTGATACTAATAAGACTACCTGACAAAAGGCATGAGGCAATTCAGGATAAACAAATCTCACCAAAAAGAAAATGTTCTTTGACTACAATACTGGACCTGTACGTGCGCTTCAGGTTTTTCGCAATCTAACCTCTATTATTATTTAAATGATCATATCTTTCCCACTTTTACATTTTATAATATCGAAATATTTATGACATTTTAATTATCTTCACATTGTAACAAATTAACGATTTGTTCGTATAACGAATACACTAATGAATGCTCTGCCAGTTTGTAAATATCACAAAATAATATAAAAACTTGTTGAAATTGGCCTGTAGCGCTTTAATTTTACACTTTATGCTTTGTTAGATGATTGGATAAAAGCTTTGTTGTAACTCGCAGTTCATAAAGTATGTTTAATTCGAAAGATAAACAGTTTTAAAAATGCTGGTCGCTTGATTCCAACTGTTAAACATACCACTATTTTATACACGCTCGGAAAGTATTCAAATTAAAATAATAACAGGTGGTTTTTGGTGGATTTTTATGACGCAATGGTAGTCTTCTATTTATATGAAAACCGTACCTAACAAAGCGTGTAAAAATCATGAACCTTGAAGTGTACTAAGCCTTACATTAATAATTGAAAAAGTTGACTGAAAGGAATCGGACCTTTATCTCGGTCCATGATTTTCTTACATTTTTCTATTTGAATGCTTTCATATGCATCCAAAGCCCTATTATTATTAACACATTTAATTAGTCTTAAATTACTAATATCTATACTGTGAATACAATTGGTCTCATTGATTTCTCTACCAAAAATTCATAAACCAGAAAAATCAATGAGACCAATTCTATCAGCGATTGATTCTCCAACATACAACTTGGCAAAGTGGTTAACAAAGGAATTTGAAAATCTACCAAACCAACTACCTTCCTGTTCTGTGATAAATTCAACCAAATTCATAGAAAAAGTCAAAAATACACATCTACAGGAAGGTGAGGTTTTGGTTTCCTTTGACGTTTCATCGTTGTTTCCGAGTGTCCCGATTCCACATACTTTGAAATACCTGAGGGAGTTACTGGAGTTAAACGGTTTTAATAACAAGAGTGTTTCTGAGTACATCTCCTTAACAAGATTATGTATGAAGCAAAATTGTTTTCAGTTTAATAACAGGTTTTATGAACAACAAGAAGGAACGGCAATGGACAATCCTCTGTCACTGTTCTTAGTCAACTTATTTATGAGTAAATTTGAAACCGAGGCAAAAGATAAATTCAGTTACTTTCCGAAGGTATGGTTAAGATATGTGGATGACATTTTTGACATTTTCGATTCGAAAAAAGAAAATTTAGACGATTTTATTAAGAACCTAAATAATAAATCTCAAAATATAATATTCACGCATGAACTCGAAAACAACGATAGTTTACCATTTCTGGATGTGTTAGTCAGTAGAAATAATAAAAATAGGTTAGATTTTGATATTTTCAGAAAAACCACCACCACTTCGAATACATTCCTAATGATTCAAATCATAGCTTCCAAAATAAGATGGCTAGTTTAAATGTTATGGTAAATAGATTAATTAATTTTCCTTTAAATAAAGATAATTATAACAAAGAATTAAAATTAATTAGGGAGGTATCTGAAGTGAATGGTTATAATAAGAACATTATAGATAAACTAATTAGAAAACATAAGTTCAGAAAATTATTAAAAGAATCTTCGACTTTTCAAAAGGATCAGAACACAAAGAAATTCATGGTAATACCATTTGATGCCCAATTAAGATATTAGATATGGGAGAAATGAAAAATCTTGTGTTGCCCAACATGCAATCGAACATGACCACAGTATAGATATTAGTAATTTAAGATTAATTAAAAGTGTTAATATTAATAGGGCTTTGGATGCATATGAAAGCATTCAAATAGAAAAATGTAAGAAAATCATGAACCGAGATAAAGGATTGATTCCTTTCAGTCAACTTTTTCAATTATTAAAGTAAGGCTTAGTACACTTGACGGTTCATGATTTTTACACGCTTCGTTAGGTATGGGTTTCATATAAATAGAACATAGCTTAGTTTTAGAATTAGATTAAATCATCTCCTGATGATGCTAACATGGTTAGCGAAACGTGCGTCGAGCAGTTCAAAAAAGTGTTTTGGTGTTTAGTGGTAAATCTCTTCAAATTTAGTTAACGTGTAGTGTTGTAGGATTCTATGAAAATCAAAATTAGACGCAAATGACATCTACTTTTTTTTTAAAGACTCGCAAAGTTTTTGTAAGTAAAAATAATTTTGAATAGCATATTAAAAAAAAATTAAAAGCGATCATGGTCTTCGAATTCTTTAAAAAAAATCTCTGGTTTTTTAACAGCGGTGACAACAAACTTTTGAAAAAAATTGGTGTTTGATGAATATTCATTATTATTATTATCTGTCACTGTCAATTAAAAACATTGGTTTGTCAACTTGTTAAGTTGAAAGTTATTTCGAAAAGTTTCAAATAATGCCGAGAAAAAGATATTATAGGTATAATGAACATTCGCAACTGGAAAAGGAACAAGTCCGAATCGGAATTGCACTTCAAATTGAGATTGTGATACAGCGAGCCGCATATGCAACAAAATTGATCCCAACCACGATCGCAAATATAAAGAAGAATGGGATAAAATCAAACCAGGATTACGCTTCCCGTATGTCTTCCAAACAAAAGACCGCAAAACCAAAACTACAATATATTTGAAACATATAATTCGGGGCCCAATTTATTCAATGTCTGCCAGAAAAGAGTATGTAATATTGACAACAATAAGACAAACGTTCAGGGAAGAAATTGAATATTTTGAGTTTTCCATTGCTTCCTTAAGAAGATGGATCAATAGTATAGGCTTCAAGTGGAAAAAATCAAATAACAAATATTTGATGAACTTGCCAGATATTGTTCATATAAGAATCAATTTTTTTAAGGGAGTGTATCAAAAATAAAAATTTATGTCCGGAAGGTTATACTCCAGTTTTCATTGACGAGACGTAGATCTTTAGCAAGGGATCGTTTCGTAGTAGCTGGCAAGATGACACCAAGCACACGGATTCAAGAAAAACCAGTAAAGATAAAAATTATCTTATCTGTTTAGATTCTTTTTTAATAAAGACTGGTGCCTTGTAAATCTTCATAATTCCGTCTGTTTCATTTTCTTTTTGAGTTTGTAAAAGTACAATTTTTAAAAAAAAAGTAGGTCTAATCGGACGGTTTGGCCCTTCAAAGCCCCCTCCCGGATCTCTAAAAAATTCGCAGCGAAACAATACATAGCTTATACAAAATTAAAACCGTTGCATGTCATCAAAATTTCGGTTGCGCTGTTGCCAGATTGCGATTAAACATCATAACCTAACTTTAGCGAATCATTTTTCAATTTTACTCTAATAACAGTTAAAAAATTATCTCCAAATTAAATGCAAATTACAAACTAAGTAACAAAATTTTAATAAATGTTAAAAGTCAAACGTTCAAACGTGTGTTTGA
>JARFXV010000502.1:0-160110 GCA_031761425.1 Cosmopolites sordidus
CATGGCGGGATATAGTTTTGATTTTTTCCTATCGAAAGCCCTATATCATAGATGGCGAACCAATCGCACGCGGCAAAATAATTGGGGACATTTTTTCATTCTAAGTATTTATAATTCAACATGATTATTTTGTCAAAAATTCTAAATACTAATTTTTCATAGTAATTGTTTATAGGTATTCGATTGTATTTATGGCGAAAATAATCTGAAATAATCTGAAAAAAATACAATGAATTTCCATTTTTTGACGTCTACCCTTATTGGCCGCTTTTTCCAACCCGTTTTCCATGATTACTTCACCTAAATATTTAAATTAAAATACTCGTCTGATGTTACCATATTTTGTTCAAAGAAAATTTGGAGTCCTATCTTTTCTGCTATTTCCTTTAGGATTTCAATGCGTTTTTGTGCCGTTAATATCTCTTGAGCTAAAATTACTAGATCATCAGCAAACGATAGACAATCTATTTTAATTTCTGGCCAATATTCAGGGCCGATTTTTTTATACGCCACTCCTGTATTACTTTTTCTAGAACACAGTTAAATAAGAGTGGCGCGAGTCCATCCTCTTGTCTCACTCCAGTCTTAATTTCGAAAGGCTCTAAGGTATCACAAATGAATTTAACTTTTGATCTTGTTTTAGTTAGTGTTGCTTAAATTATTGCCAGCGTCTTTAAATCCAGTCCTTGTTCTTCTAGCTTTTGGAATAAAGATTCGCGGTCAATAGAATCATATGCTTTTTGAAATGCACAAATATACAAACGAGATTTTTATTGTATAGTTTTTGATGTCTTAGTATTAACTTTAGATCCTGGATCTGTTCCGGGCAGGATTTGCTCGGCCGAAAACCTGCTTGATATTCACCAATTTTAGGTTCTAACTGTCCCTGTGGTACGTCTACTTGACATTGAGATAGAATTTTGTAAAAAACTGGGAGAAGAGATATCCCCATGTAGTTGTTTACATCCGCTATATCTCCTTTCTTATGTAGTGGATTGATTGGAGCATCTTTTCACTCCTCCGGAATCCTTTCGGTTCGTCAAACTTCTTGTAGAATTTTGGTTATTTCCTTGATTGTACCTGGACCATCGGATTTTAAAAGTTCAACAGTGATTCCATCTTCACCAAATTCAATATATTATACTCAAACCAAATAAAATATAATAAAATATATTATATATATATATATATATATATATATATATATATATATATATATATATATATATGTATGTATATATATATATATATATATATATATATATATATATATATATATATATATATATATATATATATATATATATATATATATATATATATATTATATATGTATATATATATATATATATATATATATATATATATATATATATATATATATATATATATATATATATACATATATATATATATATATATATATATATATATATATGTATGTATATATATATATATATATATATATATATATATATATATATATATATATATATATATATATATTATATATGTATATATATATATATATATATATATATATATATATATATATATATATATATATATATATATATATATAATATATTTTATTATATTTTATTTGGTTTGAGTATAATATATTGAATTTGGTGAAGATGGAATCACTGTTGAACTTTTAAAATCCGATGGTCCAGGTACAATCAAGGAAATAACCAAAATTCTACAAGAAGTTTGACGAACCGAAAGGATTCCGGAGGAGTGAAAAGATGCTCCAATCAATCCACTACATAAGAAAGGAGATATAGCGGATGTAAACAACTACATGGGGATATCTCTTCTCCCAGTATTTTACAAAATTCTATCTCAATGTCAAGTAGACGTACCACAGGGACAGTTAGAACCTAAAATTGGTGAATATCAAGCAGGTTTTCGGCCGAGCAAATCCTGCCCGGAACAGATCCAGGATCTAAAGTTAATACTAAGACATCAAAAACTATACAATAAAAATCTCGTTTGTATATTTGTGCATTTCAAAAAGCATATGATTCTATTGACCGCGAATCTTTATTCCAAAAGCTAGAAGAACAAGGACTGGATTTAAAGACGCTGGCAATCATTTAAGCAACACTAACTAAAACAAGATCAAAAGTTAAATTCATTTGTGATACCTTAGAGCCTTTCGAAATTAAGACTGGAATGAGACAAGAGGATGGACTCGCGCCACTCTTATTTAACTGTGTTCTAGAAAAAGTAATACAGGAGTGGCGTATAAAAAAATCGGCCCTGAATATTGGCCAGAAATTAAAATAGATTGTCTATCGTTTGCTGATGATCTAGTAATTTTAGCTCAAGAGATATTAACGGCACAAAAACGCATTGAAATCCTAAAGGAAATAGCAGAAAAGATAGGACTCCAAATTTTCTTTGAACAAAATATGGTAACATCAGACGAGTATTTTAATTTAAATATTTAGGTGAAGTAATCATGGAAAAGGGGTTGGAAAAAGCGGCCAATAAGGGTAGACGTCAAAAAATGAAAATTCATTGTATTTTTTTCAGATTACTTCAGATTATTTTCGCCATAAATACAATCGAATACCTATAAACAATTACTATGAAAAATTAGTATTTAGAATTTTTGACAAAATAATCATGTTGAATAATAAATACTTAGAATGAAAAAATGTCCCCAATTATTTTGCCGCTTGCGATTGGTTCGCCATCTATGATATAGGGCTTTCGATAGGAAAAATCAAAACTATATCCCGCCATGGTTTTGTATATAGAACAAATACCTATATATATATATATATATATATATATATATATATATATATATATATATATATATATATATATATATATATATATATATATATGTATATATACATATATATATATATATATATATATATATATATATATATATATATATATATATATATATATATATATATATATATATATATATATATATATATATTCACAAAATAATGAAGTGAGCTCGTGGAGAAAGATATTAAAAAACAATGAAAATACACCCGCGCCCCAGATTGGTGCTTTGTCGTTTCCCCATCCACCATCCAAAGCACCAGCAAGCGTCTCCCAGGACCGATTTCTGGCCTCAAGGCCTAGAGAGGATGAAGTAAACGACTAAAGCCATGACCATATAAATCGGCTATGTCAAATGGTGGCTGCAATCACATGCAGCACTGCCATTCTGTGGTGATATATATATATATATATATATATATATATATATATATATATATATATATATATATATATATATATATATATATATACATATATATAGATATTATATATATATTATAATACATATTATATATATATTATTATACATATAATATATATATATTATAATATATATATATTAATATACTATATATATATATATATATATATATATATATATATATATATATATATATATAATATATATATATATATATATATATATATATATATATATATATATATATATATATATATATATATATATATAGATCCTGCCCGGAACAGATCCTGAATCTAAAGTTGTAAGAATCTAAGACATCAAAAAAAGTATAATAAAAATCTCGTCTGTACGGCGTTTGTGGATTTCAAAGAAGCATATGATTCTATTGACCGCGAATCATTATTCCCAATCTTAAAAAGAACAAGGGGCTAGATCTGAACACGCTAGCAATTATTAAAGCAACACTAACTAACACAAGGTCAAAAGTTAAATTCATGGGTGACATCTCAGAGCCTTTCGCAATTAAAACTGGAATGAGACTCTTATTTAACTGTGTTCTAGAAAAAGTAATACAGAAGTGGCGTGTAAAAAAGGTCGGCTCTGAATATTGACCAGCCCATTAAACGGGGGGAAAACAAACATCAAAATAGATTGTCTGGCGTTTGCTGATAATCTAGAAATTTTAGCTCAAGATATATTAAGGGCACAAAAACAGATTGAAATCCTAAAAGAAACAGCAGAAAACCTAGAATTCTAAATCTCCTTTGAAAAAACACATTCCATGACCTGCAATAGACTAAGAACACCATTTCTAAAAATAACATATTGTAACACCAGATGAGTCTCTCAATTTAAATATTTGGGTGAAATAATCATGGAAAACGGGTTGGAAAAAGCGGCTAATAAGGGTAGATATCAAAAAATGGAAACGGCATTGAGACTTACACAAAATATTTATAACAAAAAATGCATATCTTATAACACAAAACTGAGAGATTACAATACAGTTATTAAGCCAGAATATCTATATGGCGCAGAAAACGCTCATTTTGAGTAGAAAGAAAAACATCGAGAAGATTGAAGAGAAAAAAATAAAAATCTTAAGATTTTTCTTATGAATTTATTATTTATTAGGTGCCAAACAAATAAATAGCACAACATACCGACTTCGAGAAAATCAAGAAATCAAACAATACTCAGATATACATAGCGATATGAGAAAAAGAAGACTTGAGTTTTACGGACACATAAAACGAATGAATGAGTAGGCAAACTACACATATAGTTAAATTTTTTGAACATAGGAGTAGAGCTAAAGTACAAATAATGAAATGGTTTGCTGCAATTAAAGATGTCCTAAGGTCAGCAAATATTACACAAAGTGAAATTCAGGATAGAAACTGTTTCAGACACAAGGTTAACGTTTGGGAGGTTAGCCAGAGAGAAAAATGTAGGAAGACTGGAACAACTTGGTCTGACGAATGGAAAAAAGCTTATAGTGAAAGAATGAAATCAGTATCTACGTTATACAGGATAACTAGGATAAATAAAAAAATTCAAAACATTATATCTCCATTTTTTTTAATAGAATCTCTCTAATAATTCTAATAATTTTTCCAATATGTCTAATATTTTTTTTATTTTACAATATTTTTAAGACAATATACTTCTATTTTTCTTAAACATGTCCTATTTCTATCAGTCATAATTTCCGAAATTTTAATATTCTTTTTTTTAACATTTCGTTTTTAATGGAATTTACCTTAACCGTTTTAGTAATAACGTTATAAAATTCAATTCAAATGACAAATATTGTCCTAGTATAGCTATTAAACAGTTTTAGATGATACAGAAAAAAAACAGTGTACTTCCTTCATAATTAAACAGGCAAAAATATTTTGATGATCTATTATTTTGACTAAATATAAAACTTTATTTATTTTCAATTAGAAATATATATTTTGTATAGCAATAGTAACAATAACAGTTTTACGTTTATTTAAATGGAAGAAAACATCTGTACCACTTCTGCTGTTGCAAATTGGATGCCAAATAACTTATATTAGGTTCATATGTTGTTACTTTTAGCAGAATGCGAGTTGAACTGGAGTCATCTGTCAAACGATTTCTAAGCGAGTCTTTAATGTTATTCATTTCTAAAAATAATGACTCAGGCATAGAAAGATGAAAATATTGTTAAAATAGCAAAAGCCAGCTTCTTCAGCTAAATGAATCTGGAATTGAATTCCACGTTTCCATAGTTTTGGTATTGTCATTTTTACTCATATTACTTAATACTCTTTCTATTTAATTTAATTATTTCATAATTAACTCTTTCCTTGCTTCGATAAATTTTTGAATCCATATTGAATTAGGCTGGAAATTAATCAGCTGCATTTCAATTTCTTTAATTTCCAACCAATCAAATTTGGACAAATTCAATTTATCAAGTCACATCAGGATACATAATAAACTGGAATATTATAATATATACTGGAACTGGAAACTAATAATTTGGACTGAGAAAATCTCGACAAAAATTATTTGACTAAATAATTAATTACCGAATTAAACGCTTGTGACTTCAAGTGACTTCAAGTTTGGGAAATACTTATTGTTTTGGTAACAATATCGTTTCTGAAAACTTGCAGCTTAGCCTCAAAAGCTCGAATGGGATCTATCATAACAAGAATTGTTTTATTTGCGCCTTGAAACTTTACGTTCAATTCATTGAAATGCTCTGCACATGTCTGTAAAAATCATTAATTTTAAAAGCCACATAACATCCATCAATTGTAAGTAATGTTCAATTTTTTCCTCATTTTGTAGAAACAGTCTGATTTCTTCCAAACAATCAACAAATCTTTGAAGTACGTTACTGTGGCTCAACCAGGGAGTATTATTATACATCGGTAAGCCATTTTACATTTAGTTAACTTAATCCAACTAAGCATCAAACTTTTGTTTATTTAAAGCCTGCGACGATATGAGGTTCACTATTTTTGTGCGAAACCACCATTTGCACGCAAGGCTTGTTGATGAATGATGCAGTGGAATTCATGAATCGAATGTCCTATATATGTTTGAAATAAACTGATATAACCATTTTTTTTTGTCCACCATACTTGGAGCAGCATCAGCCGTTAACAAAACAATTTTATTGTCTTAACAGCCATACAATCTTAATAGCCATACAAATATATGTGTCCTTAGTTATTAGTAGTTGTTAGCAATTATGTTATCGCAATTAATTCTTCCTTGATGACAATATCGAACAAAAACAGCTAAATGAGCAGATTTAGTTACATCAGTACTTTCGTCAAGACAGCGATATATCAGGAGATGACTTGATGCAATTTTTTTGTTGTTCTTTTACATTTTCCGTTATTTTTAGGATTCTATCTTTTATTGTGTTTTTAGATCTTTGGTGCGCTGAATAATCTTATCTTTATTTTCAAAATAATCAAAAAGTAAAGGGGAGCATGCTACCAGGCTTCCTTCAAAAGCTCTCTTTCGTTAAAAGGTTTTCCATGCCGAACAATGATAGTCCCAATGATCAATTCCAGATTCATTTAGCTGAAGAAGCTGGCTTTTGCTATTTTAACAATATTTTCATCTTTCTATGCCTGAATCATTATTTTCAGAAATGAATAACATTAAAGACTCGCTTAGAAATCGTTTGACAGATGACTCCAGTTCAACTCGCATTCTGCTAAAAGTAACAATATATGAACCTAATATAACTTATTTGGCATCCAATTTGCAACAGCAGAAGTGGTGCAAATGTTTTCTTTCATTTAAATAAACGTAAAAGTGTTATTGTTACTATTGCTATACAAAATATATATTTCTAATTGCAAATAAATAAAGTGTTATATTTAGTCAAAATAATAGATCATCAAAATATTTTTGCCTGTTTAATTATGAAGGAAGTACACTGTTTTTTTTTCTGTATCATCTAAAACTGTTTAATAGCTATACTAGGACAATATTTGTCATTTGAATTGAATTTTATAACGTTATTACTAAAACGGTTAAGGTAAATTCCATTAAAAACGAAATGTTAAAAAAAAATAATATTAAAATTTCGAAAATTATGACTGATAGAAATAGGACATGTTTAAGAAAAATAGGAGTATACTGTCTTAGAAATATTGTAAAATAAAACAAATATTAGACATCTTGGAAAAATTATTAGAATTATTAGAGAGATTCTATTAAAAAAAAGGAGATATAATGTTTTGAAATTTTTTATTTATCCTAGTTATCCTGTATAACATAGATACTGATTTCATTCTTTCACTATGAGCTTTTTTCCATTCGTCAGACCAAGTTTCTTCTACACTTTTCTCTTCTTTACTTTCTTTCTTCCTACACTTTTCTCTCTGGCTAACCTCCCAAACGTTAATCTTGTGTCTGAAACAGTTTCTATCCTGAATTTCACTTTGTGTAATATTTGCTGACCTTAGGACATCTTTAATTGCAGCAAACCATTTCATTATTTCTACTTTAGCTCTACTCCTATGTTCAAAAAATTCAATTATATGTCTAGTTTGCCTACTCATTCATTCGTATTATGTGTCCGTAAAACTCAAGTCTTCTTTTTCTCATATCGCTATGTATATCTGAGTATTGTTTGATTTCTTGTTTTTCTCGAAGTCGGTATGTTGTGCTATTTATTTGTTTGGCACCTAATAAATAATAAATTCATAAGAAAAATATTAAGATTTTTATTTTTTTCTCTTCAATCTTCTCGATGTTTTTCTTTCTACTCAAAATGAGCGTTTCTGCGCCATATAGATATTCTGGCTTAATAACTGTATTGTAATCTCTCAGTTTTGTGTTATAAGATATGCATTTTTTGTTATAAATATTTTGTGTAAGTCTCAATACCGTTTCCATTTTTTGATATCTACCCTTATTAGCCGCTTTTTCCAACCCGTTTTCCATGATTATTTCACCCAAATATTTAAATTGAGAGACTCGTCTGGTGTTACAATATGTTATTTTTAGAAATGGTGTTCTTAGTCTATTGCAGGTCATGCAATGTGTTTTTGCAAAGGAGATTTGGAGTTCTAGGTTTTCCGCTGTTC
This sequence comes from Cosmopolites sordidus, assembly GCA_031761425.1. Classification (NCBI taxonomy): domain Eukaryota; kingdom Metazoa; phylum Arthropoda; class Insecta; order Coleoptera; family Curculionidae; genus Cosmopolites; species Cosmopolites sordidus. Next base: position 8,335 of record JARFXV010000502.1, read on the forward strand.
TTTTAGGATTTCAATCTGTTTTTGTGCCCTTAATATATCTTGAGCTAAAATTTCTAGATTATCAGCAAACGCCAGACAATCTATTTTGATGTTTGTTCTCCCCCGTTTAATGGGCTGGTCAATATTCAGAGCCGACTTTTTTACACGCCACTTCTGTATTAGTTTTTCTAGAATACAGTTAAATAGGAGTCGCGAGAGTCCATCCCCTTGTCTCATTCCACTTTTAATTGCGAAAGGCTCTGAGATGTCACCCACGAATTTAACTTTTGACCTTGTGTTAGTTAGTGTTGCTTTAATAATTGCTAGCGTTTTCAGATCTAGCCTCTTGTTCTTTTTAAGGTTTGGAATAAAGATTCGCGGTCAATAGAATCATATGCTTCTTTGAAATCCATAAACGCCGTACAGACGAGATTTTTATTATATAGTTTTTGATGTCTTAGGGCCAACTTTAGATTCAGGATCTGTTCCGGGCAGGATCTATATATATATATATATATATATATATATATATATATATATATATATATATATATATATATATATATCTATATATATATATATATATATATATATATATATATATATATATATATATATATATATATATATATATATATATATATATAGATCGATATATATATATATATATATATATATATATATATATATATATATATATATATATATATATATATAGTATAGATATATATATATATATATATATATATATATATATATATATATATATATATATATATATATATATATATATATATATATATATATATATATATATATATATAGATCTTCACCAAATTCAATATATTATACTCAATATATTGAACTCATAATATATTGAATTTGGTGAAGATGGAATCACTGTTGAACTTTTAAAATCCGATGGTCCAGGTACAATCAAGGAAATAACCAAAATGCTACAAGAAGTTTGACGAACCGAAAGGATTCCGGAAGAGTGAAAAGATGCTCCAATCAATCCACTACGTAATAAAGGAGATATAGCGGATATAAACAACTACAGGGGGATATGTCTTCTCCCAGTTTTTTACAAAATTCTATCTCAATGTCAAGTAGATGTACCACAGGGACAGTTAGAACCTAAAATTGGTGAATATCAAGCAGGTTTTCGGCCGGGCAGATCCTGCCCGGAACAGATCCAGGTTCTAAAGTTAATACTAAGACATCAAAAACTATACAATAAAACTCTCGTTTGTACATTTGTGCATGCATGTCAAAAAGCATATGATTCTATTGACCGCGAATCTTTATTCCAAATGTTGGAAGAACAAGGACTGGATATAAAGACGCTGGCAATCATTTAAGCAACATTAACTAAAACAAGATCAAAAGTTTAATTCATTTGTGATACTTTAGAGCCTTTCGAAATTAAGACTGGAGTGAGACAAGAGGATGGACTCTCGCCACTCTTATTTAACTGTGCTCTAGAAAAAGTAATACAGAAGTGGCGTATAAAAAAATCGGCCCTGAATATTGGCCAGAAAATAAAATAGATTGTCTACCGTTTGCTGATGATCTAGTAATTTTAGCTCAAGAGATATTAACGGCACAAAAACGCATTGAAATCCTAAAGGAAATAGCAGAAAAGATAGGACTCCAAATTTTCTTTGAAAAGACACAATACTTGATCTGTATCAGGCTAAGACGATCATTTCTAAAAACAAAACTAAACTAAATGGTAACATCAGACAAGTATTTTAATTTAAATATTTAGGTGAAGTAATCATGGAAAACGGGTTGGAAAAAGCGGCCAATAAGGGTAGACGTCAAAAAATGGAAATTGCATTGTATTTTTTCAGATTACTTCAGATTATCTTCGCCATAAATACAATCGAATATCTACAAACAATTACTATGAAAAATTAGTAATTTTAATCAAATTCGTATGTAATGGTAAAATAGTAATAATCGATAAGGATAAAGGATTGCCATTCCATGAAATTACCACGAAGCTTAATAAAAGCACATTTACAGTTAATCCTGTCGAATCTGATTTCAAAAAGACCGAGAAAGGCGTACTGGGTGTTAAAAAAGGAAAATGAAATATCTTCTAGATCGTGGCTACTTTTTATTCTGCGAGACCGTTTTTTGACTATAGTTTTTAGAGCTTGAAAGGCCTATTACAATGTAAATTATATACTGCTGAATAGGTTCTTTGGTCTTTCTGAATATCGACCCCATTTTCCGTTAGGCCCTTTTATTCGAATACTGACTAAAAAAAAACTTGTGGTTGCCCCTTTCTCTTCACCTTGTCTAGCCAATATTTAATCATTATGTACAAATCTATTTCATGATACATTTCAGAATAAATACTGAAGGTATCACTTTGAATCGTTGGCATCAGTACCAAATAATGAGGTAGCTATGGAAAAAGAACTTATTACATTCGATATAATTTGTACAGGCAACAAGTAGTTTCTGGAGGGATTTTCCAAAAAAAAATTATATTTTTTAAGCAAACGTTTTAGATTTATATCTATAATTGAACATATTTATTTTTTGGCATCGTTCTGTCGAAGCTAAATTATTAGTGAAACGTGTCAAATAAATAAAGTGGAAATTAGACAAGAAATGTCTTTCGTTGAACACTTGTTTGATGAATTTCCATCAACCAACAATCCAAAAGTCAAATGTATTATACAGGGTATGAGGAAAAGTACTTTTGTAAATTTAACCAAGGATTTTTTTACAGTTTTTTGAATAAAAAGTTTCCTTTAACCATTTATCCACAATGCAGTCATCTCCACGAAAAAGAGGTACGAAAACAGGAGAATTATAGCAACGTCTATTTTTGCTTTGTTTATATCGATCTGTTGAAATTTAGTTTTTGTTGCATAGCTTTCTTGAATTGGACTATGGTAGTCCAAGTAGACTTTTTTTGGATCCTGGATTGGACTATGCTAGTAATTTAGTCGAGTAGCCAGTAATATAGTAACTAAACGTGTCTGAACAGCCAAAATTTAGTCGAACAGTTTAGCAGGTAATTTAGTCGAATCGATCCATTTTGTTCTATTTTTTTTGGACGAGTAGCGCCTCTCACCACGGCTAAACAAGTTTCACCGGCTAAACAAGTCTGAGCCTGTCGTTTTAGTCGAGTTCAAGTTGCCGTAGAAATGTCATTTCGCTGGAGCGAAGAAACAACTTTAAAATGTGTTTTTAAATATGTAGAACATAAGTGCTTGTGGAATATTAAGTCCCCACATTATAAAAACAAACAAATAAAGTAATTTGCATACTCGAATTTGGAAAATACAATGAATATATTCGGATTTGGTGAAAAAACAATAAAATTATAAACATCAAGTTAGTGCCTACTTTTATTATTTCATTACAATAACATTCCTAGATGCTACCTATTAAACAATAAAGCTTATTATTATTACTATTGTTATTAGAAGTAGTACTACCTAATGTGATCAAAATCTTTTTAGATGGACCTACTCGCAGGAGTTAAAAAAAAATAAAGGAACCAAAAAATTCAAGCGCCGGGACTTACACAGTTTACATTCCTGCAGTAAAATGGTTGAGTTTGTTGGATGCATCTACATGCTCTACGAAACTCAATCAATACTGATACAACCTTCTCAGGATTATAGGGTATCGGGTTCTCAAATACTCTGAATCTAGCAGCTAATATACCGAAAGGGTTTTTAGCCTATTCTTCTAGTCCGGGATAAACGATAATTAAAAATTGTTTGCTTTGACATTAATCGATTTCCTAGAAAAGGTTTTAATAAATACTTTTTCAAGGGAAATGCATTATCTCCAACTAGGACATGACCATCTGGTAGTACAACAATTTACCATCTGGTAAACAACGTTTTCTAATGCTTGTTACAAACTGCAATTACGAAATGCACCTCACTACGTCTACATAACTAAAGTTATATTTATGATCAACAACATCCATTAAGATAATCATGTTTGTCTCTTTCTAATTATAGTATAAACTTCCTGATTCGGGAGGTGCTTTAATGATGATATGTTTGCCGTCGATTGCTCCAGTATCCAAAAAAGTTCCACTCTTCGAAAACTAGGTCCATTCGATGTTCATGAATAGTGTGATACTAATAAAATGTTGTTTGTTTTCAAGCTTCTTATAGTTCAGACACTGATGATACAGATAAAGAATAAAATATAACTGCAGTGGATAGTTTTCGTGAACCTAAATCTACACCCCGACAAAAAAGAAGACAATTTCTCAGCTCTCAAGCATGGTTATTCAATTAAAAGAGACTGCTAACTCTACAGCTGAAGATAATGAGTTTGAGTTCTTCTGCAAACACGTCGGTCTCCTACTGAAATCTTTGCCCTTAATATTGGCATTAGAAGCACAAGAACACATTCAACTGTATTTAAATAGATTTCGACGACAGCACCTTAAAAACCCATCTGAACAAAATAGAGTCACCAGGATGCCACAGTCCCCATATGCGCTACAGTCGCCATATGCGCCAGAATTGCCGTATACTGTAGAGTCGCTATATAACGATGCTTTAATATATTATAATAACAGTAACGATCATTTTAAAGAGCAGTCTCCGCAAGCAACTGAATCTATTTTCTTTGTCAATTTTACCTACACAACATTTTAAACATGTCGCGGATTACCAGCTTTCTTCGAATATGTTACTATCTGGCAATATACTTAATATTGAAACGAAGAGAAATGCTACAATCACATCAAATGACTTAATTATAACAGCGATGTAAATCGCTAATGTTGATAATCAACAGTGATCGGAGCAGACACGACACTTATAATTAAACTTATACCTAATAATGTTAAAAAAATGTTAAAGAAATGGTTCTTAAAATCTGGTATATTTAATCTTACCATGATGAATTCTTTTGATGATTCATCGATTGCTTCCAAACTTTTATGATGAATTCGGAAATAGTTGATTTTCCCAGTCTAAATATATGTGCGAGTGTCCTTAAACTACATTCAGTAGCAAGAAAAAAGAAAGAGAACTGTTTGTAATTTTGTATTTGCCGGAATAGCACTTCTTAAATGGGTATCTTTACGTTAAATTTGAGACTGTATTTTCATTAACAGAAAATTTACACAACTTTTGGACATTGTCAATCTATCAAAGTATTCTTTGGAATCTTCTAATGATAATTTCTTCAGAAGACAATTTGTAACTCCTAGTTCATTTCTTCTATTGATCCATTTTCGTACCCATAGCTTCTTTTTACTTGTTACACAACTTTCCTCATCCACCTCTTCTAAAATAGTCATTACGATAAGCTTAATCAGCTTATTTACTTTACTATTGCATTGCAGGCTATTCATCTTGCAAAACAGCACTCATTTGTGAACTGTACTAGTATTTTAGCTACTAAGTTACTGGCTACTCGACTAAATTACTAGCATAGTCCCAACCAGGCTTTAAGGTATTATTTCAAAATAAAATATAATATGTTTATAATCATTTATTCCATATGTTTTTGCATAAATTTGGGTTTTGTTACAAAAACGAAAAAAAAAGGAAAACTTGCACATCATTCTCCTGTTTGTTAAAATTGAAACATGTTAAAATTGAAATTATTGCATTCATATCCTAATTTTCTTTAATGAAAATACTTCTTTCACATCTTTAATCAAATCTTTCACATTATATCACTTTCTAAACGATTCACGTCACATTGCGAACTACATGGTTAATGGTTTTAATAAATTAACTCTTCAAAACATGAAACAACATGTGGGAAACAAGCATCGTTGGTTGATAAAATATTAATACAAAAATTGGATTCCTTTGGTTTTAGTCAATCAACCATTCACAATATTTCTGCCTGTATGACAAATCATCGGGTAATAGTGCTTCTGTCTGACCTTTGTACAGTAAGAGCTCTTATGGTGATCTATGTACAGTCCAATGGAAAACTTTAACTTGTTGATCAACACTTCGAGTTCTTGGGGCAGAATGCTCTTCAACAAAATGTTTTGTTCAAATATGTACTTCGACTTTAGTACTGATTTCTGGCTGTCGCCCACATTGTTGAAATTTTAGAATCACACTAGACTCCAAATGTCTTTGAGAAACTTGGAAAAATATTTGCCTATCTGGAAGCGTCCTTCAGAGATATCGTTGCCCGTATATACGCTTAGCTACTTCGGAATTTTGGAGATGTTCCCCGTAAATGAGCATATTCTGATATTTGCGTAGAATATATTTTTGGGTTATAAATTGAACTGAACACGCACTGAAACACTAAAATAATTTTAGTCACAATTTTGAAATAACAATCTTTGTCGTGGTAATATTGCCATATACCTCAGGGCTTATGATTCTTAATTTAAAAAAAAAATGTTTTATCAATGTTTATTAGTTTATTTGTAGGTTATTATTATTTACCAAATGGAGTTTTCACATATTTGCTTAAATATTAATTCTGCTCGTATCTTTTCGACTGGTGATTTAGAAACTTTCCACTTTTTTTTTCTCACGAACCCGATTTTGAACCCATATTAAAGAAACACTCTGATTGAAATACTCTGATTGAACTTCTGAAAATAAGTTTAAATATCATGAATATAAATTAATGAAATAGAAATCCATTATGAAATAATGCGTTTTCTCATTTAAGGTATTTGATTTAACTGAGAATTTGTTGTCTGTTTCATACCCGCTTGTTGACTTAATGTCAATATCAATACAGAAGCTTCCTAAAATGCCATTGATTATGGTTCTAGAAATTCTGCCGACAGAAATATATAGTTTGTAATGTACATACTCAATATTGAATATATGAAGGTTGCAATATTGAACAACGTGATTGAAATATGTTTATATCAATCATTTATTTCATCTAAAGTAAAATGTTTGAGTCGTGATCAATGTTGAGTATTATAATGATGCAATAAATCAAAATTAAGTTCTGTTTGAAATTAAATCGAATTAATCGAAAATAAATTTTAATCGAATATTTTGATAGAAATGTTGGTATATAAAATATAACTATCTTTTAATCATTCTAATTCAACATTATGATTTAATTCAGTCGTTGGACCCTCCTTTTTGAAGAAGGCGCTACTCTTTTGCATTTGCAACTGTTAAACGATGGAAACACATCTGATCCTCGAAGCTTTCATACTGTAAATGAGTTGGAAATTGAGCGGAAAATGTAACTCTACCATAACAAATATTCGTCACCTCGGGGCAAAATTTTGAATAGAGGCTCCAAAAGTGTGTCCAACAAGTAGGGCATCATATATCCGTATTATCGCGATGATATCGCGATAGTCGTTTGCATTTAAAAGTTGTTTCAAGTAAACCAGGTGAGTTCTTCCACCAGTGGTGATACCACCCCAAACTATTAGACTTCCACGATGCTGTTTGTGAACTTTGTATATCTCTTGCCCAGCGTTCTAGGTTTCCAGATCGACCCCATACTTTTTTTATACCTGTATCTGGAGCCAGTCCAAATCAACACTCAACGCAAGACAAAACAGGGTTCTAGTCGTGTTTACGCCAGTTTCTTCTAGGTTTTCGAGCATGAAATCTGGGCTAATGAAGTTTATTCGTGATGGTTAAAACTTGAGCCATAAACGATTCATTCGATTAATTAAGCTTCTATGGATGTCAAAGGTTTAACCAACTGTACTGTGTTTCATGTCCTCTTGAATCTAAGACAATGTATAAAAAGATATGCCAATCTTACAATGGACGATGGGAAATGTGTCAAGCAGTGGCGCCATCTCACGGGTATCCAAGGCAATAATTTAAACTTATTATGGCGTACCGACTTTAGTTAGTTTAAGGTTCAAATCCTCACCATTGCAATATTTTTTTTTTGTTCAAAAATTGTATTAAAATTATTATGTTATTAATTTCTGATAATTATTAAGTTGGATTGGAATAATTATTAAGTTGGATAATTATTAAGTTGGAATTAATTATTTTTTCAGTTTCTAATGTTAAATAATTAGTAAAATAAAAAAATGTACGTCATTCACCATACACATTTGTTTTTTAATTGGAAAAAATTGGAGGATTGGAATACCTTTTTATATATTATTTTACAATTGATTAAAATGCAATGCTGAACACTGCAATAATTGTTAAGCTGTGTGCTAGCACTTTTTATAATTTTTACTAACATATTTTATATTATACTATATTATATTTTAAAATTATTATACAATAATTACCAACATTATTTTATAGATTTCTGTACACATGTTTCTTATATTATATTGTTATATATAAAGAAGTTATATCTACTTGAAAATCATGGATTCTATTTGTGGTATCTTGTAATAATTATTATACAATAATTACTAACAATAGTTTAAAGGCCTGTATATAGATGTTTCTTATATTATATTGATGTGTATGTATTAAAACGAATTTTATATTAAAAATAACTTATATCTACTTGAAAATTGTGTGTTCTCTTTGTTGTATCCTGTATATAAATAATGTTAGTATTATGAAACCCCTTTGTATGGTATTAATGTGGGATCTAAAGATAACTTAACACTCTTGATAAAGAAAGAACATTTTTAATCCTCTTTAACAATGTCGAAACATTTAACGAAACATTTATGGCTGGTAAACAAGAAAAAGAGGAAATATATTGTAATTTTAAAAAATTGAAGAATGGACCTGGAAAATTGAACATATTTTGTGTTTTAATTATATTAATATCAATGTTATATTAATAAATCCACAGTAATACAAATTAAAAATGTCTCATTAATGAAACATACACATAACAAATAGTTTTTTGATGAAGAGATGTATATTTATGAAGCGATGGCAGAACCATATTCACATCTTGTTTGTTTTTTATCGCTTGAGGTTACATAAATAAACACGTCCACCGCAATGAATTAGCGGTCAGCTGCATGATGCGACCTGAAGATTGACCTTCTTTGAAGTATTGCATACGTGATGTATGCTCTATGAGAAAATGGATATATCTGAAGATTTAGCTTGATAAAAAATACATTCTTTTTTTATCTTTTAGTTTTCGTTTTATTAATATTAATTTTATAGATTTTTTCTAAATGATTAATAGCTGTAACTGTTACGGTTACTACACAATCAATTCACGACTCTGTAGAAAAACATTGGCATTAAGTCGATTAAACTGAAACGGATATGTAGATTGAATAATGACAATAAAAGATTGATGGTGTGCATTAGTATGTTTATTTCCAGAAGAAATGTAATATGAACACGATAAGTATGAAAATATTAGTTTCAAGACTTTAAACTAAAGAGTACAATGTAGGAATAGGATATTTGTATTTTGTGGACATGTTAGTTCTTTACTTATTTATTTATATTAATCATTATTGTTATAGTTATAGTTACTTTGCTTTCGAAATTTCACAATCCCGAAATTAATCTCAAGTTAATAAAACAGATTCATTTTTATCGACCTAGCAGAATTATCGCGATTTACGATTACAGAAACAATTAATAATTATTCACATATATTGCAGCGTTTTAGTATATATTAACTGACATAAAAATTGCAAACTCAAGAAGAGTGAGTTCGATTTTTGAAATATTTTTCTAAAACATACGTACTATATCAAAAAGTATAGTATGTGTTTAAAAATCTGCAAAGAGTTGATATTTTGTGAACGCTAAGGAATGTGTCACAGTGTGAAGGGAACTCCAGGTACGAGAATACGATCCTCAAGGAATCCGGTCTTACCCAGTTTACGGGCTTGACGATACCGGGGCACCCTACTCTTACTCCTTAAGTAAAGTTGTAATGACTGAATAGCATATGGGGATTTTTTCAGGTGTTTTTAACAAAGCCTGCAGAATATCTACCGCTCTTCTGTAGCAATTAGGGTTACCAAGGATGGAGCACTGTCTAGGCGGACATTTAATTCCTCCGTACTCGTGGGATATATAGGTCTTATCTAAACTCTCTATTCTAACATAAACCCTACTACCCTTATCATATTATATACACTATTGACACTGTATCACTACCTAAAAATTGTCCTCTTGAAATTGTGGCCATTAGATTTATGTTGAATTTCCTCTTAACTATCTCTTCCATCTATATACCAACTTTCACGTTACTAAATATCTCGGACTTAAATCAATCATATCCTAGCTCCCCCCATTCTTTTGTGTGGTAACTTTAGAGTTTCTTTTTTATCGAAACACTTACATATATTGCACTTCAGGTTGCCCCTCCTGTATTGATCTGTTGATTTATTCCTCGCCATTATTTCCACTACTACAGTGGTCCACTTTTGGATCCTCCTCGCCCTCTTCTTTTTTCTCTAAACAATAAGACCAATTCTTACCTATCCAGCGATCAGTATATATTTAGACCAGACAAATCTACTTTCTATCCCCTACTTGTACTAGAAAACAATATATTGATGTCTTTTTCTACTGGAAAATATAGCCTAGCCGCTTTCTTGAATATCTCGAAAGCATTCGACATGGTCTATAGGCGCTTAATTATCATTCGTCTCCATATCTGGGGACTGAGAGGCAACATTCTCTATTACTCTTCAATATCCTATTGTTCAGTTCCTTTAAATTCAAAGTTAACAGACATCTTTCCTCTTCTTTTCCCCTTTAGAATGGTGTCTTCCAAAGTTCAGTACACAGTCTGACCCTTCAACATTGCCATCAATTCGTTATTTGTTTTTGTAGATCCCCGATTATCAATTAGGTACTTTTCTGATGACATATCGATTTTTTGCTCTGTTTCATTTCCTATAGCTGGTGAAAGTTTATTACAAAACTGTCTGAACTCTACTTATTAATGATCTCCTACTTAGGAATTCCAAATACCTCCTAACTAATAAGGTATAGTACATTTTTGCAGAAAGCGCCTTTGCAATATAATTTATTCATTCACCTTATTTCTTTCTTCAAGCCAGACTTTCCATCAACATTTTGGGAATAACCTTTTACAGCTTTCTCTCTTGAAAAAACCCACATAAATTCCCTTAAGTTTAAGGCGATCCCAGACTTAAAATATCATAAAATGGCAAAATCACGCAGAAACGAAAGTTTAATCCAATCATCATATTATACTTTATACATATTATAACTTTGGTAAGTTTTTGGTAATTAGACTATAAAAGAGGACAATTTGTATCCAGAATCTATTAAGATTCGAAAAAGTTTACCATTTGCTACATGTTACTGTTACTAATCAACTATTTTCACATATAAGGAGATTGTGTTGCACTTGGATAGTGCCATACCAGATCATATATCCACCATATATAGTCATCCACCTCATTCCCCATAGCGTGCGGATCTTACACTTTCTTATATTCATGTATTTGAGGCTAGCATATTTCTGTTAATGAGATTAATTGTATACCAGTTTTATTTTTGATCTTTTAGTTGGCAAAAAGAATACAGAATAAAATAAAAAATGTTTGATTAATTCCTGAATTTCAAAACATTAACGCAGTATTACTGTTACGCATCATAGGATGGCGGAGCAACACTTAATTGCAGCCTACATTCGATATGGCCAATAAGCACAGAATGTTTGAAAAATAACGGAATTTTATAAATAAATAAAAACAATTAGTTGATTTTTCAAAATTATTTCTTTTTATTCTTTCCGCATCAATATACCGCTGAGCACGTTGAGACAATGCTAGCATTAAATTTTTTTAGCAAAAATTTTTCGGGATCGCCTCAATGATCCTATCACGGCTTCTTGGCCTTGTGCAACACTATCAAAAAATTTTCTTTTCATAGACAATTTGAATTTCTAGAACGGAAAATAATAACTCGGATATAGATCAGGCGCATGCCGAGGCTGTTAAAGTACACAGACTTATTTTTCGGATGGACCTGTGAGATGGTGTATTATAGTAACTTTCCGTTTGTTTAAATCCTTTGTCAAAATTTGGTGAATCATATCTTTGGTCATATTTAGTTCCTCCGTTATCCATCTCTCAGTCGAATTTACATCGTAGCTGATCATTTCACACACTTTTTGTTCCAACTCATCGCGATTTTTGTTTTTTGGCCGGCTTGACTTTAGGTTGTCTTCCAAAAGATTACGACCGTCCTGCAATCCCTTATACCACTCAAACACATGTGCACGGGATAAGCATTCATCACTATAAATCATTAATTCAAATGTTTCTGTACGAATTTTACCGAGCTTCAAAATTTAATATTAGCTCTTTGTTCCATGTTTTTGTGATGAGGTGACAAAAGATGATATTTTAAGCGCGGTAGCTTAACAACACGTTGATCGAGTCTAATGATGGCGGTCTCTTTTTATAGAGGAAATATACAGCTTTCAGAATATATACTGTTTCAATACCTTGCACTAATAGCACTAATAATTTTCTTTAAATTGAAAAAGTTCCGTTACTTTTTACCATACTGTTTATATGATCGCACCCTTGGTCATTCATGCCTTTAGTTGCTTCCAAATATTCAGCTTGAGCCCGACTGATGATGGTTTAAAGCTAGAAACCGGTCTCGAGTAACGGTTGCTGGCGTTTACTGCAGACTGAAGGAATGGACAAAAAATTTTGTTTGGGGCACGGAAGAATTTTTTTTGTTTTTTCAATATTTATAATATTGTCCACAAGCCCAGTATGTAACTTTTCAAACTATAATGTCACAAATTTTCAAGTATTTGATTTTCTAAAATAAATATCAATGTTTGACGTATGGGACTAAGTACATACATTCATAAAACAGTTTGCTTATTATATAACCTTCAAGCTTTCGTAAATATTGAATAAGTTTACCCATGTTTTCTGTATTGTATTTTCTTTTTTCAAGAATATTTTGATTTGCCCAGTTATTTGTGAGACACGCTTTATGAAATATATTGGATTACCTCCATCACGTTACCTTTGTCAGAAAAGTTATTTGATTTTTTTTCTCTGATACAGCTCACGTATATTTCAGTACATCTAAAAAACAAAACAAAAGGAAATAAAGAAAGAAAAACTAAAAGGAGGAGTATGCTGGACCGACAGCTTTTCACATAACTGTTGTTTGCGGTTGTGTTGTGTGCAGATCTGCCGTTCGCAGTGGCCGAAAGGCACTACATAAGATAATTTGCTCTCTTGGCACTGGCTGAATTGTTTTTGATGTAATAATACAGTCAGGCATGTGAGAAAATCGCTTGGTTCAGTTGTCAGTACTTTGAAAGGCAGGTATAGTGGAAGAAATAAATTGCAATGGAAGACACATGAAGTTAAGGAAATGTATTTTTTCACATCGTGTAATACATTATCATAATTAAATATTATTAATATATAATATACCCGTTTAAAAAAACGTCTTCTGCATATGTATTAGACATTCTCTTTTTTTACATTACCATTGAATGTTCAAAGAGCATGGATGTAGTAGTTTTTTTGAGCATATTATATATAATTTTTGGTATAAAAAAAGTTTCCAAATACAAGGTGTCCCAAAAGAAAATGTCTTTTTGGTATGGCGATATAAATAACAGGCAGACGTCCATCAAAAAAACCTTTCTAAAAATAATGTCATCCAGATGTAAACTTTTACACCCACGGCTCTCATCTAAGCGAACAGGCAAATTCCTTAGGTTGGCTAGGCACATATTCTCTGAAATGGCTGCTTTTAACTGTACCAAAAAAACCGGTGTATTGACTTTCGATTTTAGATAGCCCCACAATAAAAAGTCCATAGCGCCCAAATAAGAATTAGGTGGAGGACAATTTATGTTACCTCTCCTTGAGATCAATTTGTTTGGGAAAATTTCATGAACTCGTGGCAAGGACATGTTGAAAGTGAGTGACGTTGCTCCTTTAATTTCCAACGTTTTTTCAACGTTTTTCTTCTGCTATTATTTGCATTTAATGTCCATGCTATTCCCATTGTTCTCTTTAAAATTAAAGAACTTGGTTACTTTAGCTTATTTGTCTGTTCAATAAGTTTTGACTGCTATTTGAATATATTAGGGTGTAACAGAAGTATTTACCTCTTTGAGGTACTTAGTTATGTACCGTTGAAAGAATTTATAGCTGGAGGTTATTTCTCGAAATATAAACCGTTATTGATCACCTCATTCCATCTTTGAACCAGTAACTCTATTTATCTTCCGACCACGATGAGTTTTTGGAGGCAAAAAACTCGATGCAGCCAGTTTTTATCTCTTCAGTCATTTTTTTTCCCGGCAAGTGATAATTGGACGGAGCGAGGTCGGAGGTATATGTTGGGAGAGGGAGAAGATCATAAGACCATTTTATTAATTTTTGAAGTGATCAGAAGTAATGTATGTCGTATAGTGTTGTCTTGTTGCCGGAGGGTTTTTTTTAGGGTTGACTAAAGCTGGATACTTTTTGATTAAAACAATGTGTACTCCCTCAAGTTGAGCTAAGTAGAGTTTTGAAATTATCTCCGTACCAGCAACCTCGAAGTTAATTATTCCATAAAAATTCCACAATACAATTATTTGGCAGATCTTTCACGCCTTGAAACCGAAAGAGCTCGATGCCTAGGTATAACCCACTACACTTCAAGTTATTAGGATTGTTCAAATAATCCCATTTTTCATTTCAGATAAGAATTCATTTAATTAATCGAAAATGAGTAGAGTTTTCGAGGAAAATTTTACACCCTTCAAACCGATAGTTTATGAAGGATGCTTCTACAACTTTTTGGCACGATTCCTACACCTCCTAAAAACCCGTTAATGTTAATATGGAATACTTTTAATTTCCCTGAAACCTTCCTAGTGCTTGTTCTATGATCTGCAGCAACAACTTCTCTTAAAACATTGGTATCGAGATACCGTAAATGATCCAATTTTCCACATCTTCAAGACTCATGTCGCCCTCCTGGAGCTTTTTGAACCAGAGACTTTTTCTTCTACTTCGTAATACTCACGAGCGGCGTCAATCGCGTTGAAGCCTTTTTTGAAATTATATCTTAACATTGTCGTTATTTCGAGAGTTCACTGATTTTAAGGCTTTTATTAAAAACGCTCGACTGCGTATTATGAAGTGGAGTAACTTTAAGACTGAACAAGGAATGTTTATTTGTCGGAGCAAAATGTGAAAATCAGATTAACCTTCTGAGAAGTGACGTATAAGCTTTTATCGATAAACTAAAAAAAAACGTAAACAATTTGTTACACTCTAGCATTATCCCACGATGTTTTTGTTTTATATTTTTACAATTTATACATGAAGTGAATACTTCAGGTCATGTTGTAAGAAATGTTCCTTATTTAGTTTTAGATTGTATTTTATTTTTTGCTTTCATTTTCTACTATTATATACAATTATTTTAACCAGAATATAAAATAAGCAGGAATACAGTAATTTACAATACTGCAAATACCATGTATTGAACATACAATATACATGCTTTAATGTATTTTTTTTCATGTATTATGAATAATTTAAATATTTTAAATTGCGATTATTAAATACGACATCATAAAATCATAAATATAAGTTGTACCATATTCGACCAACTTTTATTATAAACCTGCTACATGCAATCGATAAATAATAAATATGGAAAAACCGCATTTACTATAATAAATACATTTTTTCTGAGATTCAGTCGGAAAAAAACATGGATAAATGAATTTACAATATTGAGCAATATATGTAATAGCAACTTAAATAGCAATTTATATATTCAAATGACATTTATATGGGAGAGTTTCTTAGCTGATCCCTTCTCATGACATCATTATTATTTCGTAGAATTTGCAAGTTACTTTGATTTTATTTAAAAAATGCCACGCGTGAATGCGATATTTATTGCGAACTTACCTGACGTAATATTTTGGAAAGGTTGGAACAACAGTTTTCTTCAGAAGGTAATTCATAATTATACTACGTGACATAGAAATTCGAACATCTAGTAAAAATTATTTAATGCCAATAATAATTTACATAAATATTTATAAGTTATAGTAAGGAAATTATTAAAATTACAGTCCACAGTCCTGATAAACTATATTTATTGATTAATTTGCCCGTTACTTTGTGATAGTTCATTTTTAAAAAGGAACAAAACAATTTTTTACTTTGTTATCTATCACTTTCAATATAAAAGTGATAGATAACAAAGTAAAAAAATGTTTTATTCCTTTTTCTGATAAACTTCTAAACAAAGCTAATCGCTGTTAGCTTTGATAATGTGTTGATGCGCCATGGCTTACACGAGTATATGATGGTGAGTTATACACCATGAGTTACACACTTATTAATGCGTGTGGGCATTGATCTGATGAACTGATTAATATCCTCCAAAGGCACCTCACTACAAGCTATTTCTACTCCATATCGAAGTGCCGCCAAAGCTTGAAGGGGTGGTAAATTTAGTAGCCTCAGGTCATGTCCTATACATGTTAGATTGGGCTTAAATTGGGAGATGTTGGAAGACATTGTAGTACAATAATTTGAGCATGGTCGAAGTAGTCCAAAGTGGCTCTTGCTACATGTGACCGGGTATTATCTTGTTTAAATATTTGGTTTGGGAGTGTCTTTAAGCATGGTAGGAGATCCTCATCTAATTCTTCGCTACCGCTAACTTCAGAACATCGACGCAATCATCTTGAGTGGCTTAGAGAATGACCATTGTGGGATAACGAATGAAGCACAATAGTGTTTAGTGGCGAATCTCAATTTTGTATAGGCATGCATGATAGCCGTCCGCAATTTCTTGGACGTAATGAGGTGCGGTCATGTTTCCTTTAATGAACACTAGAGTTGACCTAGAGTAATATGCAATGGCACCCTATTCCATAATCCCAACAGTATGATGAATCCTGCCGTTCAACAAAAAAATCTCGTCGTTCGTCACATCGTGTTCTCACTTGTGTCCGGTTATCATTCATGCCTATACAAAATTGAAGCTTGTCACTAAACACTTTTGTGTTTTATTCGTGGTCCCACAATAGCCATTCTCTACGCCTCTTAAGTCTATTGCGTCGATGCTCTCTAGTTAGAGGTAGCGCCCAATGCGAACGCTATGAAAAAGTCCAAATCTTCTTATCCGATGATAAACATTCCGCATTCCTATGGGTCTTCCGTGTTTTTCAAACCATTGATTTGCAATTACCCTAGTGATAGAGAAGCGGTTTCTTAAAGCCAACAGCCTCAGGCGGCGATATTGGCGTTCTGTTGTTCTTCTGAGTGGTTCTGTACATCTGATTCGATGTGTACCCAATATTTGTATGATGATGTATGGATTGTATGATTTGTATGAATATTTGTATTGATGTGTACCTAACCTAATATTTAGGCTTTTGTTCACTCTGTGAGTAATTTCTCGAAAAGAGAGACAGACCAGCGCCTCATAATTCAACTATCCATCCCAAGTCCCTATCCAGTTCAACTATCGCCCAAACAACGTTTAAGAACACACTCTCTAAAAATTTGATATTTATTGCAGCTACAAATTTAACCTACTGCCCATGCAGTGCGAATCACAAAAACCCTCGTAAAAAAATCCAAATTGATGAGGTTGAAAATTGAATCATATTTTGCTTTTTTGTCATGATAAATAAATAAACAAAAAAATGTCAAAATAAACAAAATATTAAAATAAAATTATTTTTCTGGAAAACGGAAAGGAAAGGATTTACGGTTAGAGGCGCATCAGCATCTAAGGCTATTTAGCGACTGGACCTATAGCTTAACGTGTGTTCCAAACCACGGTCATCAGCTACCGACAAACCCAGGCCAGCACCCCCCTCAGCCTATAAACCCTTGGTTATGTGCCTACCCATAAATCTATCAGGAAGCCTACCGACTGGCGAGTGACCAATGTAAACACTTCTCAAAAGGCATCCGGCCTTACCCAGCCTTTAACTGGCGTGACTGAGGCGTAATTCGTTGTCGGATTTTACACTCTTGCCTAGAAACAATCACAGACATTTAGTTGTGGATATGTGTGGACATGTGTGCGTGTGTGTATATGTGAGTGTATATAAGTGTGTGTGTAGGGTAGGAAGTAAGACGGAGAGAAGAATTAAAGAAAAACACCCATCCGAGCGCTGGAATCGAACCAGCTACCTTTGGATTTCCAGGCAGGCACTAACCCACCAGACCACCGCGGCCGGCCATTTTTACTGGGTTTTCAGATTTCTATGTCATGTAGTATATAAATGGTAGTAATATGTTGCTTTTATGTTATTTTATAAAGTATTTTCACCTGGAAAAATACATACATCCCATCAGGTTAATCCAGTCAATCAGGTCTCTATGTAAACTAATTCACAATAATTTTTAGCAGTCTATTTTCATTTTTTACGAAATTTATATTCAAATGAAACAACTAAATTAAATGCGTTGGAACTATTTATTTTATGTGAAATAACATTCAATGGCATTAATGTTTGAAAATAATTTCGGACAATTGTCCGCCGCGGCTATTTCTGCCAAAGCGCATTCTGTCAATCCAATTTCCGATCCTTTTTCATGCAAATGGTGTCAGCAGTTGCTGATTTATCAGCATAGACCTAAGCCTAAAATAATAGAAACCTATAACTCCAAAATAATAGAAAGGCAACAAACTACATGGCCTTGGTGGTCAATTAACCGGTCTGTTCCCTTGATACCGAATTGTTCCCTTAATACATCGATTGTTGTGTAGGCTGTATGACATGTGGAGTCGTCCTGTTGAAACCACATCTCCTCCAGATCAATACCATTCAAATTCCGAATTAAATATCCATTGATCATCGCTTTGTAATGATCTTCATTAACAGTAACGTGCTTTTCAGCTTGATTTTTAATGTAACCCGACCCAATGGCGTACAATCCGCACCTTAGCGTGCATTTTTCTGGATACAATGGTAATTGTTGAATCGTTTGTGGATAATTTTGAATCCAAATTCAGCAATTAGGTTTATTAACGTAATCATTTAACCAAAAATGAGTTTTGTCGTTGAATAAAATTTTCCGGTTAAATTCTCAGTCAAGTTGCAATTGTTTTTGAGCCCATTCACCTACGGCGCAAACGATGGTCTTGTCATTTGAGTTCTTTGACAAGCTGGATCGTGTAAGGCACCAGACCAAAGTCTTCTTATTCTATGTAGTTTAAGTTCTTCTTATTCTACGTAGTCGAATAACAAAGTTCAACTTCTTGCGAAGGGCGATGAATTGATAAATTTGGATCTATCAACACTGCCAGCGACATCGGCGATATTGTTGGTTTGCTATCGAGCAGCTTAAAATGCGTTCGGAATTTGTTAGTGATTTGGCAAATACATCGCTTGAGTGGGCGATTATGTGTATCATAAAATTCACATTATGTATATCATAAAAGTTTGGCCCATGGAATTTTACATGCACATTTTGTTGCATGCGCATGATTTTGATAATAAATTTCGACAATTTACATGCGTTGCCCTGATGTTGAACGCTCCATGATAATTTGCCAGACTATACCGAATAATTTTGACACTAGAGGTGCGCAAACTCACAATTCGTTTGACTGCGACCCCTATCGGAAGTTCGGACACTATACAAAAATCACCCGTTATGTAGTAACTTTGAATTATAGGTTAATATTTGTAGATAGTAATGATTCTATACATTATTTTAACACTGAAAAAAACACATTAGGAAGCTGTTTTACTTTATACTACACCATAAGTAGAAAGAAGTATGCCTATTTGACCTCTCATTAAAATAATTCCCTGAGTCATATTCTTATGTAAACTTATTCACAATAATTAGCAATATTAGGAGTCTTTATTCATATCTATGCAACAATTTAGAAGGAACGTTCGTTTTTGTGAATGATTATACTTTTATACATCAAGTTAAAATTGCAAAAATACCATTGGGATAGACATCATCATATTAGGTCGGTTGACGAATTGCACGCGCACTGCATATCTGTGTAATATATTTACTGATTTGCAAGGTATTTGGCAATTAAACTTAATTATCAGAACTAGTAAAACATGTGTGTGTGTGTGTGTGTGTGTGTGTGTGTGTGTGTGTGTGTGTGTGTGTGTGTGTGTGTGTGTGTGTGTGTGTGTGTGTTAGGGTGTCCTTTATTTTTCAAGTTTTTATTTTCTAACGCATATGTTCTAGTATTATTTGTTTTACCCTAAAAGGCGGAACTTTTTTTACCTATTTTGAAGCACTGCAACTCGTGCCGGTTTGCGCGGAAAACTCTCTGGAACGCAGAGAACAGTTTGCGCGGAAAAAGCGCACTCTTTTATATTTTGAAGATGTCAGTGGAATTAAGAAGCATTAAAAAAGGTAAAGAAAGTAAAAAAGTATCTCTTCCCAAAATCATATGTCCTTTCTTTTTGTAAGTTAGTTACAACATTGACCTTAGTTTGTTCATCAACTTTATCATCGACAGAATATGACTATTTTCTCTGAAAAATACCACAAATGTTGACTGATCTTGTTCAGAGCTACTTTAGAAATCGATTTGTTATTTGTTTGTTTCATATTTTTTCAATGCCTTTAAAAAACGCAAATCTAGATTCGGCGCCTTCATTGTCACACTTTGAAAAATAAGGAAATAATATATATATATATATATATATATATATATATATATATATATATATATATATATATATATATATATATATATCATCGACAGAATATGACTATTTTCTCTGAAAAATACCACAAATGTTGACTGATCTTGTTCAGAGCTACTTTAGAAATCGATTTGTTATTTGTTTGTTTCATATTTTTTCAATGCCTTTAAAAAACGCAAATCTAGATTCGGCGCCTTCATTGTCACACTTTAAAAAATAAGGAAATAATATATATATATATATATATATATATATATATATATATATATATATATATATATATATATATATATATATATATATACATATATATATATATATATATATATATATATATATATATATATATATATACCTATATATATATATATATATATATATATATATATATATATACCTATATATATACCTATATATATACCTATAATATATATGTTAGGGTGTCCCTTATTTTTCAAAATTTTTATTTTCTAACGCATAAGTTCTAGTTTTACTTATTTCACCATAAAAGACTGAATTTTTTTAACCTATTTTGAAGCACTGCAATCAGTGCCGGCTTGCGCTGAAAACTCTCTGCTTGTCGGGTAGTTAACGCGCATTGTTTTATATTTTGAAGATGTCAGTGGGATTAAGAAGCATTAAAAAAAGTACTTTCTTGGTTGGTGACGTAAATCAAGTTTCGGGGGCAAAATTACCTTCTAATTGTCAAGTTCTCGCGGTCATATTTTTTAACATTCGCGAAATTCAATTGACTGTAAGTGAAAGTGCAAATCTTGTCATTCGGGAGTGTATTATCACAGCTCTATCTAACTGCGTGAAGAAGCTTGTGGATCCCTATTAATTCTGGCGAGAGCTGCAAAAAAACTGTAAAAAACACAGGATATTTCCAGACGCCGCGAGGAGAATTTCCAAAAGGGTTTGGATAATTTATTTGATATCGTACATGCTGCTCTTGATAAAATAAATATAGATGAAAATAACATTTTCTTACAAAAACAAAAAGATCCAGGGCCTCCAGGTGGTTTAGCGGGCGTAGACAAAAAGTTAGCTGAAAAAGAAGAAAGAGCGAGGCAGAGAAAACTAGACGAAGAAAAAAAGAGAGCTACGCAAATTTCTTCAGAGAGCTTATTGTCATATTTTACTTTACATGACTATCTGCCGTCTCAAGATGAATCTACCAGCTCTAAAGGAACCTGAGGAACCTTTACCTTCAACATCACGAAATGTAAGTTCTGTTTCTACTACGAAAAGAGCAAGAAAATATTTCTTTACTGCTAAGATAGTTGCATGTTTAGATAGATGTCAACTAAGCGTAAGGGATTCCGCTTATATACTTTAGACTACAGTAGAACCACTAGGTCTTAGTTGCGACGGCTACCCAATCAGCAAATCTTCTATTCAACGCGTTCGAACACAAATGAGAAAACATAGAGCGGAATAAATAAAAGCTGATTTTAAGAATAATGTACCCGAATTAGTTACAGTTTATTGGGATGAAAACCTGGCCTGGATGTGAGAAGTTCCAAAAACGAACGTCTGCCGATCTTTATTTCACTTGAAGAGAAGGAGCAACTTCTTGCAGTACCCAAACTGGAGAGTTCTTCCGGCAAAGATCAAGCCAAAGCAATTTCAAACGCACTTTTTGACTAGAACCTAAGTGATAAGGTATAAATAATGTGTTATGATACGACAGCATCTAATACATGGCGAAAACTGGAACGAGGATTGTTACTTTTTGCTTGTCGCTATCATGTTTATGAGTTGGTTCTTAAAAGTGTGTGTTTGAATCAAAGATCCGCCAAGTCACTAGCAGTCCCGATATTATACTATTCAATAAGATTAGAGCTCACTGGAAGAATATTAATCCTAAGGCTAGCAAAGCATGCATAAACTGTAAACATCCGTCGTCCCGATTATCAGGAACTGATCGAATTATCCTTTATTTTTTTTGGGAGGAAATAATGAAAGAAAAATTGAAATCAGACCTCCTGGCGCAATGTATCAAGCACTACGGATGGCAAAAACTATTCATTCTTTAAAAATATCTTTTAAGTTGCTGCTATCTCAGTTTAAAATGAGCTTAAAAGACAAACAGGTGCTGCAAGATGTTTATTTATTCATTGTGGCAGTTTATGCAAAGCCTTGGCTTCGATGTTTTTTGGCAGTGAAGGCGCCGAATCAAGATTTGCATTTTTCAAAGACGTTGAAAGAATATGAAACAATTGACAAATCTATTTCTAAAGTGGATCTGAACAAGTTCAGTCAACATTTGTGGTTGACTCTTTGATGATGAAGTTGATGAACAAACTAAGGTCAATATTGTAGCTAACTTACAAAGAGAAAGTACGTATGATTTTGGGAAGAGATATATTCCATCGAAAGAAGACATGTCTGTTTCGTTATATGGTGAAAGTTTTGTTTGATCTGTTATTTTAATTTCACTGTTATTTTAATTAAATGATCAATTTAATTGTGATGCTAATTTATATTTATTATTGTTTTAAGGAAATCCCTGATCGATTTTGTCTCCAACAAGAGCAAAAATTTGGTTTCGTGAAAACTGAGTTGAGCAGTTTCCTAAAAGATCTTCGTGGGAAGAAAATTATGTTTGTATATATATATATATATATATATATATATATATATATATATATATATATATATATATATATATATATATATATATATATATATATATATATATATATATACAAAAGTATATACACATAAGTATATACACATAAGTATATATATACATACATATATATGATTAATAAAAATCGTTATTAAGCATATAAAACACAAACACTTTTTTAAATATATTTCTATTACATCACAAAATCAACTTTTACCAGACTGTTAGATATAATCAATATGATAACATCGAAAAATATTATTTTCAATTACACTTACTTTTTGTGCCGCTTTTTTGGATCGCCCACATTTTTGTCGCAAACATGTTCAAATGAAATGTTACATTATCGCGTCAAAGCAAAAAAACCTTTTAATAAATAACTTTTCGGAAACTGTAACAACTCACTCGAAATCCTTTCCAAAGTTCTTTATTATAAAATAAAAAACGTCTAGACTTTTCGAAATGCTGGCGCATGAAAAAAAAACTAAAGGGGGATATTAAGTACACCTGCTTCAAAAAAGAAAGTCGTCTAAGCTGTCGTTAAAAAAAACAGACTAAAAGAAAGGAATTTTTTCTCTCTTTTATTTGATTTTAGCTGGAAAAATTGGGCGCAATGAGATTGAGCATTTTGTGAAATAAACCAATTTAGAATATTTAAGTCCCAATTATATAATTTAAGTTCTTATTAGACCTTTTTATAAAAAAACCTTTACTAAAGTACTTTAATGAAAATGTCAGAATTATTGTGTTCTTTTGTAATTTAAGCACAATTATAACAACAAATTAATCAATGAGGTATTCTTCGTCATTATCCAGGACCTGCTGCCAACTGTCGACCAATTTACTGTTGTTCTGTTGAATCTGTTGGTGTAATACCCAGATAGTACGGCGGATTTTCCGAAGAACCATCTATTTGAAATCACTCAGGACCTCCTTGAGTATGTTTGCTGTATGAGGTCGTTTCAGTTGAATATCCTCGTTTATACAGTTTAGCTGGGCGAAGTAGCATTCCTTGTCGACTGTCTTGCTCTTCTCCAGTACACGAAACCTTCTCAGTCCCATCAAATGCATATCATAATCTTCTTGGAATGGAGATTTTGCTTAACTCTCGGCTTTGGCATGTCTTCTGAGGCCACCCACCTCTTCCTTTTCTTTATACTGACATAGAGACCCCATTTCTCATCTCCCGTGACGATTCTGTAAAATAATTCTTGCTTGCGACTGCGTGTTGTTCGGCGCCGAGCGAGATTTTGAACTCCTTTGTTGCGGCGATTTTTTTGTTGTTGTCGATAATTTGAGTGGCACCCAAGCTCCGAATTTGTCGACAGATTTTCCGAGGCTGCAGTCCAATATCTCAACTAATTCTCGGCATATTTAAAGATCGTCCTCCTTCAAAAGCGCTTCAAGATGGCCCTCGTTAAAGTTGGAAGGTTCACCAAAGCGGGGTGGGTTCGCCAGTTTCTAGCAGTCCGATGGGCTCTAGCATTCTCTCCTTATATGGCGCAAAAGTCTCGAACTCCTTTTGACCACAAAGAATCCAGCAAAAGACTAAATATTAATTGCTGAATTTGTGCGAATAAAACAGGATGGTTTATATAGTAAAATACTGGAGAACAAGAAAGTGCAACAGTGCATACCTGTTTGAACCAGACTGGACAGAACACTTTTTGCTTGTTTAACTTTACATTTATATAGACGATTGCAAAAGATGTAGCATGGTACCCGGTTAAAAAAATATCTTCCGGTGAGGTATTTTTTTGTATATGTATATCTAAGCAGAAGTGTCGCCAACGACCTCGCCGTCCGAGAGGCCTCGCTCCTCGCTCCTTATTTAATTCATAAAATATATTTAGCTAGGACCATTAAAAGTCTTAACCGTGAGTAAAGATTTTACTCATCATAAAATGAAAAGTCCACGGCTGACAAGCATTTGGCAATACAATACCACATTCGTTTTTTAAAAACCTAGTCTCTCTAATAGCCACACTTGGTCAGCAAGTACCCGGTCAACTTGATGCCAAGTTTATGGCACCTCCTTGCTGGATAACTGTTAGCATGCAAGTTGCTATAAAATATTCGACCGTAGATTAGAAGCAACTTGACAGTAAGACTTACAGTTAATTTGCAGTTAAATATTCGATCAACTTAACACCAGTAATCGACAAATATCAGATTGAAATAAAGCAGAACCGAGACAGCAAAGGTCATATTATTAAAATTTGATGATGTTTTTGAATACAGTGAATGCTTAAAAAATCACACGAAATAGTCAGACATACTCAGTGATTGTGATTAGGTTTTGAACGAAATACTCAGCTTAGAATTTATCATATCATTACATTTATGGTATGGAATACTACCGTCTATTAATATCATAAGGAAATATGGCAATTTGTACAAGTTCATTTAAGCATTGCTCTTGAACATTTGCGTACATTTTGTGACTGCGTCAAAGAATATCGACAAACAGGACTCGAACAGTTTGTCTGACGCTCGTCATTTTATTGAGAAATTCAAACAGATCTGCCAATTCTGTTGTTTATTACTAAATAATGTTCGGTAAAGTAAAGATATAGTAAACATTTTTCGGAATAAAAATTTAGTTTCAATTTTTCTTTCTCTATATAAAATCCGACCACTTGCGCCACCAGAGGGCGTCGCAAAATTTATGTTGCCCTCATCAAATTAAGATCTTGTTCCGCCTCTATATCTAAGCTAGGCAATAATTGCAATGTGCATGAATAAGATAGTTTGAGGATCAGAGTTATGTACGAGTACAAGCTTCTGGGCATCCTAAAAGTATCCAAGGGCATGACGAATGGCATACTAGAATACTTACTGTACAAAATCGATATGAAAATATCGATATAAAACGATAAACGTTGTCAAAAACTGTGTCAGAACTTTAAAATTAGGCACAACAAAAACTACAAATTGTAATGCAGTATTTTTTATTTTATCTTGAAGAAGAAATTATGGAATTTTGTTTTGGAAATAATGTCTTTCAATTGTCCTCCTAGGCTTAGTCTAGTGGAATGCATTCTGAAGACTTGAATGTTTTATTTAAGAATTGTCATGAATTGGGGTATATTTCTGTAAACAGAGATTTAACATAACTGCATAAAAATAATCTAATAGCGTAAAATTGCATGATCTTGGTGGCCAGTTGGCATTACTATTTGGGGAAACAACGTGTCAAGGAAATAACTCATTGACACGACTTTCATCATTATTGTAGAAAAATAAGATCCTATCACTTCTTCAGCTTAAAATCCGCACCAAACATGAGTTTCTGAGGACGAAGAGGTAACTTCTTAATCACTTGAATTTTTTATCGGCCCAAATCTAGCATGTTTGTTCACAGACCCATTATACCAGAAGTGCGCTTCTTTTTTTGCCCAAAGTGGCGGTAGCCTTCCAACTTCCAATTTATATGCAGTATTGAATCGTATATCTTTCCATAGTGCAGTGGCACGATGTACTGAACATTGAAGTGTAGTGATATTTACATTTCAAATAGTGTTGACACTATTACGTTTCAAAGTTCAGACACTCTTATTGAAAAAATCTAGAGTTGAACCTCTAAGTGAGTTTGAAAGTACAGTCAGAGCTCCTTATTCACGGTTCCGTTATTCGCGTTTTCAATATTCGAGGATTAAAAACTTCTAACCACTCCTTGCATTTGCGGCTGAAAATGTCTCTATTCGTGGATTCAAAACTAATGATACATATTGTAGTTTTAGAATAATCTGTATTTATTTACCAGTTAACTTTCAAGAGAAAAAAGTATCAAAGTATTTATAAACAAACAAGTCTTATTGTTGCTTGGCCGAAAGTTCTTTGACAAATAAATAAAATAAAAATAGAAATTCTTGACCGATTACGCCTTGACGAGTCGTCTACATCCATATTACGTTTTTTTTTAATGGCAATGAATAAACTGTACGATCCATCAAGAAATCATAAGAAAAAATATGAAATTCTACAGCTTCAACCTTACTATCAGCAAAAATTGTTCGTGATTCAGCAATTGAAAACATGAAAGCTGCATAAACATTATGGCTGGAAGACTATAGCCAGAAGAGAGTGCTTCTAAGTGAAACTATAATTCATGAGAAATTTAAGCGTCTTTACGCATGAATATTTTATGCAAGAACCTGTAAATGAACATACGTTTGGAGGATTCCAAGCATCGAAAGGTTGATTCAATAAGATCAAGGTGCGACAATCACTGTATAACATTAAAATTGTGCTGTATTAGCAGACACTTCAGCAGCAGTAATATATCCAGAAGAATTTTCAAAGTTAATTGCTGATGGAGGATACAAACATGTACAAGTGTCAAATGCAGATGAAAATGTCTTGTTTTGGAAAAGAATGTCAAACAAAACTTTTATTTTCAAAAGTGAATAGTTTACCTCTGGTTTTATGGCAGCAACAGAGTTACACTGCTGCTCTGT
The DNA here is from genome assembly GCA_031761425.1 of Cosmopolites sordidus. Lineage (NCBI taxonomy): Eukaryota > Metazoa > Arthropoda > Insecta > Coleoptera > Curculionidae > Cosmopolites > Cosmopolites sordidus. The sequence goes on from JARFXV010000502.1 coordinate 35,965, forward strand.
TCTAATGCATCAGAAGATTGCTTAATTAAGCCACTTATGCTTTATATTGTCTGTGACTGGTTCCGGGATTGTTTTGTTCCGGAAGTTCAAACTTTTTTTTAAATAATTTAGATTTCATGAGAGTTCTAGTTCTAGAACTTCTAGTTCTAGTAGAAATATAGAGGTGATATTTTTAACTTCTAACACGACGGCCCTACTCCAACTTATGGACCAAGGAATAATCTAGGCTTTTAAGCTCTATTTCCTTAGATAATCTTTTAAAATCATACTGGACACCATGTGATCCATGTGATCCAGAAAAGAATGTTATTCAATGCTGTACAAATTTTAACATAGCAAAGTGGATTGTTAACATAAAAGTAGCATTGCAAGAGCTAAAGTTATATACACTGAAATTATGCTGGAAAAAACTGTGAAATAATCTTACCGTCCATAATGATGAAAAAACTGTGCAAATTCAAACATTAACTGAACACATTGCTCAAGTTGCGAATGCCTTAGGACAAGATGGTTTCGAACAGATAGAATCAAGTGGCAATAAATGCTTGTATCGTAAGTTGAAGATTTGACTGAAAGTAATGCTTAATCTCCTTCTGGAGGTAATGCTTAATCTCCATTCTATTGAAGAGGAAGGCTCAACGAGCACTGAAAATGTGACATTAAACTTTAAAAAAGTTATTGAAGGTTAACGAATGGCAAATGAGCTTTATAATTTCTTTATAACAATTGATCCGTCTATGGAAAGAAGTTTTGTTTTTAAAAGGCAAATTGTTAATGCCAGAGCCGAATATCAATTCGAATTGAAAGGCCTTTTAAAAACGGCAAAACAAGAAAAAATTACTAAATAAAAGAAAACTAAAACTTTACTAAATTACAAGATTACAACTATTTTACACAATTACAACTATTTTACTAAAAAACAAGAAAAAATTAAACGATTGCCTAAACCTGATGATATTTATTAACATTGTTAAAAAATGTCTCATTAAATTGCTTTTATTATATATTTTTTCTTTTCATTTTGTAACTTTGAAACATATCCCCTATTTGCAGTGTCTAAATTCGTAGCGTATTTAGGGAATTTATCCTCCGCGAATAAGGCGCTTTGGCTGTACTTCGCTTCTTATAATTTAATAGAACAATATTACTACAGTTTTATCAGCATTGGTCAGAAAGTAGGTGACATCGTAGAAATTGTTTGGAATGGCCAAGAAGTGCCTGGGCACCTTAAAAGTTTGAGCCTATTTGACATTATTGGCAGGTATAGTATCTCAAATCGAACAGAGTTTATTTTTTTAATTAGATTGAATTCTCTCCTGATGATGTTAACATGGCTAGAAAAATGCTCGTCGAGAAGTAAAATAAAATAATTTAATGTTTACTGGTAAATCTCTTCGAGTTACATTCTATTCTATTTACAAGTATTCGAGGGTTGAATGAATGAGGTTGCACCTATAAATTTATGTGAAATTCGGCAGGAGGTCGTTTAACAGTCTGCAGTACATGATGGTAATGTCAACTTCACTCGTCAACGACATCTGTTATCAAACACGGGTACTTATTGATCAACCCTCGTATATTATTTATATGACAACGATACCTAATGAAGCGTGTAAACATTAATAATTTAAAAAGTTGACTATGTGAAATAATTCTATTATTATTTACAATTTTAACGAGTCTTAGGTTACCAATATTTATATTATGTTCATGGTCGAGTGTATATTGGGTAACGCCAGATTTGTCATTTCTCTGATATCTACCATAATGTAGGCAATGTGTTCTATATATCTAGTTCACATGGATCTCTAATTTGCCCAACATACCTTTGATTACAATCTTCATATCTAATTTCATAAATTCTCAGTTTTCTCTCTGTTGTCTCTTGTTGGTCTAGTTTATCCTTTAGATTACACAGAACTTATTATATGTTTTACAATACTTTAATATTAAAATATTAAAATTTTGACTAACTCTCTGATTAGTTTGTCAGTTTTTATTTTTAGGTTAGAACTATCTTTTTTAGAGGAAAATTAACCTTCCAGTCGCGCTAAGTTTTGGAACATCAGTGGTCGATACGGACTTCTTGTTCGCCATTAGAGAACGTCGTATTTTTCATACGTAGTGATTAAGATAGACAATCACATAATAAAAAGACACCTATTAAACTTAAATTATTATATTACGTACTTATTTAACGTAAACGTATATTCAATACAATGTTTTTAGAAATAACATGCAAAACTTCTAATACATACATAGACGTTAACATACATTACGTAAAAAAACAACATAAAAATAACTTGAAAGCAGTGTAAAATAGCCATTGTAATATTAACTTTACCATCCTCTATTTCAAAATACTCTGGACAAATTATTAGAGCGTGTTCCAAACATCCATAAGTGTGACATTTTTTTTCAGAAATATCGGGTGATTTTTTTTCCTGTCACACATAGCACATCGATATTTTTGATTTGCTGGAAGTTCCCGAGGATGCTCCGTAACTTTTAGTTCAAAAATCTCTTTAATTCGTAGTATTATCGATCTTAGTATATTCCATACAGTACAGCAAATTCCTATGTAATCACCTATTAATTCAAATGATAGTTTCTGCAAAAATTTTCTCAGTAATTTTTTTGTATCTACTTCATTCGGCTTTTAATTAACTATTGAATTTATTCTTGCAACGTTTATTATTGAATAAAATATTAGCATTGGTCACCTTCGCGTGGCACGTGCACATTTATAAGCACCGTAAAGTTTGTCCACCGTATCCAGTGTTCCTTTAGTTTGATTGTAAGTACCTATTATATCTGGCATATTTGTTTTACTATCAATAGTGTTATCATGCTGCAAACTGAACATAAGCAAAACATTTTTACTTATTTTTGGAACATAAGTTCTCGTAAAAGGCAAACATTGACGACCTTTCACGCCGATTTACTGAACGGTTAAATTCAACAGGAAGCTCCGTTTTATTTTTCCTAACCGTTTCTACGAGAGTTATTCTGGAATTCTTCTTTAAGTTTTCTATCAACTTAAAACTGGTAAACCAATTATTAGTAGTTACGTTCCTTCCACTTCCTCTTATGGGTTTATACATCTTTTCCACAACAGCATCTGGGGAACTATTTACCTCCCAAGAACCTACAGGCTGTTTGCCACATATACTTCCAAGTTACAAGTATGAACAAATTGTTCAGTTTGCTGTGTATGTATTGACGGAAATTATATCTACCCCCAAATGCTTCTAATTTTTCGTCAGCTGTTACGAAATGAAAGGGAGTAAATGCAGCTATATATTTTTCCACAAAAATCTCTCGAATAGCTGCCAATCTATCAACAGACTTTCTAGCTTCGCGAGTTTCAAAATCGTCAAAACGTAAATGTCGCAGTAAGAATTGAAATCTTTGTAGAGATATAGTGAGCCAAAATATCTCGATACCAGTGCCATCTACCCAAATATTTTCGGTCGCTGCGGATTCTCAGTCCACAATCTCGAATTATTTATCAAAGCTCGAAACTACTCCTTGGCTCACTTAATCGCCTACTAATACACGCTCTTTCCGGAAGATATTGAAAAGCACTTGGAGGGGAGTGAAATTGAAATTATTGTCGAAACAAAACCGATGCGGAGCAACAGCCCGCGTGTGACTACTGAAAGGTTAAGTGGTGGTGTTTTTTTTAACCAATATCAAAACCTAGCCTATTTTCCAAATCCAAATATTCGAAGTTATTCACCTCTTCTATCGGAATTGCATCTATCTGAGTCTTTACCTTGTTTATTCTTTTGTAACTGTAATCACTTTATTTATAGTTTTTTTTATACATTCATCTCCATTTTGTTTTTTTTAATGTTTTATTGTCTGCGTATGCAACTGCTTGTATCGCTTTATTGATACTTGTTCCCGTGAAGTTACATTCATTGATTACTGCATCCAGTATTAATATAAACAATGTTGTTGATAGCCCATCTCCTTGCCTCACTCCTAAATTAATCTCAAATTCCTCTATTTCTCTTTCCGCTGTTCTAACTACTACTTGTGAATTTTTCATTGTCATTTCTGTTAGTCTTATTAGATTGCCCGGTATTTTCATGTCCGTCATAGCTTTTAATACTTGTCCCCGTTTCGGGCTATCGAAAGCTTGTTTGAAATCAATATACACAATTTGTAATTCCATTCCATCTTACTGAGCTTATTCGATTATTGGCTTCACTATATGTACCGAGCCTATGGTAGATCTGCCTCTCCTTAAGCCATATTGACAGTCTCCAATTTTTTCTTCTGTATACCTCATTAATGTGTTATTTATTATCATGGTCAGTATCTTATATACAACACCAAATAAGGTATTTCCCCTGGAATTTGCACAGCCTTTTGGATCCCCCTTCTTATAAATTGGTATTATTATCCCTTTTTTCCACTCATTAGGCATTTTTTCTTTCTTCTAGATATGGATTATCCGCTTAAATATCCTTCTTCCTAAGGCTTCTCCCTCGTATCTTATTATCTCATTGACTATATTATCTAATCCACGTGCTCTATTTGATTTAAGTTGACTTATTCAATCAATAAATTCTTCTTCTGTGTGTATATCTAGTTCTTCTTCTTCCACATTGCCTTCCAGGTCTCCATCCTTTTCCCTTCTCGTCACCGTTCTGTTATCTGTTAATATTTCCTTAAAATGTTTCACCCGTTCGGTGCTACTTATGTTTGTTATGTATTGTCGCATTTTGTCTTTTGATATATCTGTATAACTCTATAGTATTCTTGTTATCTTTTTCTATCATCTCCATCATTTTCTCTCTCTATCTAGTTTTCTTAGCTTTTATTACTTTAGTGCTATTTTTTTCTAATTTCTTGATATGCCCTGTGATCTACATCACTGTCTATTATAAACCACTTTAATCTAGCAGCTCTCTTCCTCTTCATTATTCCTTTACATTATTCGTCAAACCATTCCTTCCTTCCTTCTATGGATTTTTTTTCCATTATCTTATCTGCGGCGTACTCAATACATCTTTTTATATTACTCCATTCTACTTCTATATTTTCGTCTTCTGGGCTGTCTGCTAGTTCTCTTCTTCTTCGTATAGTGGCTCCTTACTTATTACCATGTCAATATCCCATCTCCTTCTGTTTTGTTTGTAAATTCACTCCACCTACCATTCTTAACTTCAGCTTCGTTATTACTAGAATGTGCTCTGTATCCACGGCTGCTTCTCGGAACGATCTTATATCTTCTATCATTTTTTGTCTTTTTTATCTATGTGCATGTGGAAGAATAGGCCTGCATAAGCCTGGAAGATGCAATACAAAAAATTGAACAAGAAGCAAAGAAAAAAAGCCTCACAAAAAATGAAGAAAAAACCAAATATATGGAAATAAGGAACGAAAATAGAAGAGTTACAACCAGATCAGTAAAATTACGAAATTACGTATTTGAAGTAGTGGAAAATTTGAAATATTTGGGAATATTAATAAATAGCAATAGCGATGGAAACATAGATATTGATCACAGAGTACAGGCGGGACACACAGCCTATTATAAATACAAAAGCATTATGAAAAACAAAAACACAAGTATAAATACAGAAAATGAAGGTATATAAAGCAGCTATTAGATCGGTCGTGACCTATGGCGCGGAGACAATGAATTTAACATGCTTGGAACGGGAAAAGTTACGAATATTTGAAAGAAATATAGTAAGAAGAATATTTGAATTAAAGAAAGTTGCAGAAGATGAATACAGAAGGTTAATGAATTTTGAAATAAAAACCATTTTGAAAGGAGGAAAAGATATAGTGAAGACCATACAAGTGCAAAGACCCCGCTGGTTTTGCCATATAAGAAGAACGGAAGACAATACAGTTGTAAAGAAAATTACAATGTGGAGACCAGATACTAACAGAAGAAGAGGGAGGCCGAAAAGTAGGTGGGAGGATCAGCTGCGGGAAGACGTAAGGGAATTGGAAATACAAGCATGGTGGGAAAAGATACAGGATCGAGATACGTGAAAGAAAATAACAGAAGAAGCAAGAACAAACAATATGTTGTAAAGTTTTTTTCAGCATGTAAATGTAAATCGGTTTTGTAGCAGATTTACAAATGTAAATGTTTTATATCCAAACCCTACATTTAAAACATACATTTAATGGCCATTGAATTATGAATTAATTTGAAACAAAATAATACAAGATTCCATTATTTTCATTGAAAGTAACTAAAATCAAAATTTTAGTCTTATTGATTCATTTGAATTTTGCATTAGGAAAGCACAATAATTAAAATATATTAGTGAATAAGTTGCAATATCTTTAACATATTTCTATAGTTGTAGTAAGTATGTGAAGAATTACGTGCTTTATTTTTCCAGCTACAGCTTCTTTTTGTCGACTAAAAACTCCACAAGCCGAACGTAAAGAAATTGCCATTAATATTCGCTGAAATATTGTTTCACATTCTGACGAAATATGAATGGAAGTCGCTGAGTGACTGAAACAGAATTGCACAATTTTCCTTACGAATCGGTTATGAACCATACATTTTCTATATTTTCCACTGCAAATTTGTTCAATTGACAGGGTTCTGGGCGAAGTGACTGTAGCTTGTTACTGTGTCATATGTTATTCCTTTATTTTTTATAAAATATATTAGATTTTGTAAAATCAAAATATCACTTTTTCAAATGAAAAATGAAATTCGTATAGCGGCTGGAGAAATTCTTTAATTCTGTAGAGTAAATAAATGGAGTGATTTCCAAAATGGAGTAATTTATTTGACTATTGCAGCAAACATTTTTAAATACAAGTTACCCCAAACCCTCTTGTATAATTTCTTGCCGTAGATATGCAATATTAAGACCGTATTAAAATATGTTTTATATATTTGCCATTTAAAACGTGTTGAGAAATATTCGACAATTCATTAACATTAGTTAAAATGAATATATATTTTGGTGTAGTATATTTAGCATATAAAGGATTATCAAATAAGCGCTATATATTTTTAATTTGGAATAAAAACAAAACAGTATAATATATCAACATGATTTTTTTTATTTTAAACATAAGTATATGGAATTTATATTTGAAAACAATATAATGCTTAAAAATCAGTAATTATGTGTCTGTAACGTTTTCTATTGGCAGTAACTGCATTTCCATTTTCGTTTTCAAATAAGCAGGGTACAATTACACGTCCAGACCATAAACTATACCAAATTGTTAATATTTGTGGATCTAAAGGTGTTTCAAAAACAATTTGTATCAGGTTTTTCTTCATTCCAAATGTGATAATTTTGTTTATTTTCGAAGTCACTTAACCAAAAACGAGCTTCATCGCTGAAGACGATTTTTTCATGAAATCATGGATCTGTTTCTAAAATGTGATCTGCAACTAATGGTCATTTGGTTTGAGTTCTTAGATTAACTAAATTATATACGCCTTTAATTGAAAATCTTTATGAAGAATATTTCATGTAGTGCAATAAGAAAGCCCAAGTTCTTAAGAACGGCGTATTTCTGAACGAATTGTTCTGGATTTATATTGAAACGTATGCATTTTATGGTTTCAGTAAAACGTTTAGGTGCTTGACGGGTTGAATTCTTAGCAACACAAACGTTGCCATTTGATTCGAATGGTTTAGTTAAATTACGTATAGTAAGCTCTGAAGATTGATTATGTTGACAATAAATTTCACGTAAGGCGCGAAAAGTAACCCGAATAGATTCATTGCTGCTATGACGTTACACAAAAATATATAGTACTTGTTTTAACTATTTACATACACATCAAAAGAAACACTGGCGACTAGAGCCGATTAATATTATAATAGATTAATAATGCTTAATGAAGAGTTAAGAGCTTAATGATAAGATAGCATTAGATAAGATATAATGCTAGAAAAAGGTACTACTTTACACTTTTTTAATGATTAATTAAAGCCCATTCAACTGACACCAATAATTCACTTTTTCCAAACTTCTCTGCAGTCTCCCACAATCCTGGATGTTGTTTACAATTTTAAAAAGTTTCTAGTCATCTGGGATATCAGACTTTCACAATCCAAAAGTTCCGCAACATATAAATATTTGCATTATATATGAATTAGTGGCAGTTATAACTTACATTATATTGGCGATTAGTGAGGTAAGATACTAGGAATCAATTCGTCACCCATTTCAAACTATTGAGTTTTATTCAAAAATATAGTCGAATCAATTCTATCAAAGGTTTTAGATATGCCTGTGTAAATTACATGACGAGACGCTGTCGAGCATTTAACGCATTAGTAACATACTAACTGAACGATCCGAAGTTAGCTACCGTAGACCTGCTCCCTACAAAACAATGATGTCTTAGTGAAAGCATACCCGTAATCGCCGGATATACATGATTATATAGCAATATTTCAAACACTTTAGCAAATTTGGATATACTGCCACTGATGTATAATTTGAGATTAAATGTCGGTCACCTTGCTTGTAAACTGGACATATTTTAGCCAATTTCTGTGATTCAGGAAAGGTGTATATTTGCAAGGACATGTTATAAATGTTTGTCAAAGGTTTGGATGCACAAACAAAGAACATAGACAAATAATCTCGAATCAAAAATGCTGGAACATTATCAAAGCCTGATGTTAATTCTGGCTGCAATTTTTTTATTGCATGCTTAACTTCCTGTTCATCAAAACAGTCAATAACTATATGATCAGCAAAACAAGAATAAGTCACCCTTGTCCTTAAATGTCCAGTAGCAGTATCATAAACACTAGCGAAAAAAACTCGTATAAGCATTCACGGTGAAATTTGGAGTATCAAAAAAAATTGTATCATAAACCATCCTACCCGGTATTCTAGTTGAGTTACTTTTACTACTAATATACAGTAGCGGTTGGTCCATAAGGGCACGTGGGCACGTGCACTTAAAAAAAATGAAGTGGAAAAAATTATTTCAAAATTTTATTTTTTATATTAATATATTCTCTGTTCTGTCTATGATCACGCTTCTTGTGATTCCTATAGTCTAACATCCATAATGCCATTCGCGGTAACGAAATAAGTCTTGGGTTGCCGATCGCACCGATTAAAAAACAGGTGCTTTGGGCACAGACAAGTTTGTGCCACTACTGTTTTCTTTACTATCGCGTGCGAAAAACAAAGAGAGCAATGTATTGTTTCGCTAGTAACTCGAAGATTAATAGAAATAATGTCACATTAAAATTTGAGGACCGAATTGTCATAAAAAATCTTGGACGGCCGACACCGATTCTGCAAATCAAGCAAGTTAATATTACTCAATAACGAACATACAAACGCACATTCACTAAAACCGTGTATGAGAAGTATTCGTGGTTATGTGGATGCGAGACAACAAGTAAATTTTATTATTATTCTTGTATTTTGGCACATGTCGGAAAAACACTGAGTGCGAGCGATCTTGATCTTGGCTGGATTAAACACGGTGTTAATGATTTGAAACATTTGGCCGCCAAGGTAAAATCGTATTCTATTTCATAGACATTTGAAAAATAAGCTAGAAATTAGTATGTTGGGAAGACAGACATTCGTTTTCAACTCAGTAGTGCACATCGGGACTCTATTAAAAAGCATAATAAAACTGGTGATAACAATCGTTACATATTGTCTAAGTTAATTGACGGTATAAAATTTTACGGGGCATTTGAGCTTGCCTTACGTGGGCGTGACGAAACTTACACTTCAGAAAATCCTGGCATTTTCAGAGGCCTAGTAAATTTGATGGCCGAAATTGACATTATTTTAGAAGCTCATTTAAAAGACTAAAAATAAATTATTTCTAGGCATCTCCAAACAAATTCAGAAAGAATTACTGGATTCAGTGTTGCATATTTGTCGCAATTTATTAAAAAAATCACACAGCAAAATATGTTGCTATATAGGCCGATGAAAAAACCGATACATCTACTCAAATCCAGATGGTTTTTATAATCAGATATGTTAAAATGGTGATATTTACGAGAGATTCTGGGGCTTTTTAATACCAAAAAATCACACAGCAGATGGAATTGCAGACGAAATTCTGACGGTGCTAAGTGAGTTAGGAATAGACAAGGAACCTAGGAAACTCATAGTCCAAAGTTATGATGGTGCTTCCGTGATGAGAGGTACAGTCGGAGAAGTATAAGCCAAAATTTAAAATATTTATAAGAATGGACAGTATATTCACTGCTTTGCTCACCAATTAAATCAAATAATTGGAAGGTGTTGTACAATACAAAAAGGTGTTTTTTTGCAAAATCTATCTGCATTTCCCGCTTTCTTTTCTCGATCATCCAAAAGGACAAGTGTTCTGGACAGCGTCGTGAAAAAGCATCTACCTTGTGCTACCCCTGTCAGATGGAAATTTACGTCTAAATGTGTGAATAGTGTTTACATTTACAAAGAAGAATTGCAAACATGCCTTGAAGAAATTATGGACGCAGGGTCGAATAAAAATTTTATTAATCAAGTTCAAGGGTTAACACATTATTTCGTGGATGATAATTTTAGGTTTTGGTTGTTTTTCTTCAATAAAATAATACCTCACTTGGACATTTTCTTTGATCAACTGAAAAGCAGGCAACTAGATGCATTTAAAGTTAAGAAGCATTTGGTAACTTTTTCAGCACCCGGTCAAAATATTAAAGACAATATAGAAATACAAATTAATCAAGAATTTGGTAACTTAACTGGTGAAGAATCTACAACGATCATAGAGAACCGCAGAAAGAAACGAAAATTTACTGACAAGGAGGACTCCAATCTGAATGTCACGATATGCAAGGAAATCTATGATACCCTAACCATGCAGGTTCATGAACGTTTCAGTCTCTATGAATACCTAACGAAACATTTTGTGAATATCGAGCCGTCTTTTCAAATAAAGACATTAAAACTGTGTGTAACCTGTTTGCAAACGTAAATTAGTTAAAATTAAAAAATTAACCCCCGGTAATGTACGTACGTTTTAAAGTTGTAACTCTTTATGTGCCTATTATTCGAAAAATTTGTCGCCTTAATTGACATATTATTAACTATAATAAGCGATAGGTGGTAGCTATCCTCATCAACCAACAGAGCATTATTGTGCAAAATCCAACAACTATCATTATATAAAACCAAGTCAGGCACATGATTAGAACAATTATATATCATATTGCACTGAGTGAAGCCAAAATATGATTGAAATGTCATCAAAGTGATGAAATGTCATCGTCTGTTTCCTAATGTTCATTTTATTACTATCTGGAAAATCCGACACATTAAAATCACCAACTAACAAAACTCCGTTGCCATAGATGTACTCTAATTCGGCAAATTTCCGAAACAACTCACTAAACAAATCTGCAGATAATGTAGGTGGAATGTACATGGCTAAAACAAATACTGAAACTCTATCAACAATACATTTACATCCTACAAATCAACAAGTGCATACCGATCAAACCTTGATAAATCGAACCGCTGAGATTTTAAATCCGACTTACAAGCTAAAAGCGACCCAGCTCCACAATATATATTTAACTGATGCCGAAGGGAAACTTAACGGAATTTTTTATACGTAATTATTAACAACCAATGAATTGTAGAAATACATCAACCCTTAGATTAAATCAAGGATTTGGTAAACTCAAAGAGATTGAATACTAAATACCAAATAACTTATTTCCAATTTCTCGACGCACGTTTCGCTAACCAAGTTCAGGCGGGTTCAAGCACTATTAGGAGAAGGTTGAATCATCTTCTCATGATGTTAACAAAATGGGGGCTATCAAAACGCCCGTCAAGAAATTCAAAACAAGTGAATTGTGTATGGTAAATCTCTTTGAATTTAATGTTGCAACCTACCTGTTCCAACAAAAGTATGAAAAATGAATGTTAATGAAAACATAAATATGAGGTAGAGTGTATACATATAAAAAGTACATCTTTTTAACGAAATCTTGATATTTTTTTTACATAATATTGGTTTTTATTTAGTCTTTCCTTCCTAAACATACTAGTACTTACTTCTTAGTACTACTTAGTACTTCTAGTACTTACTTCTTAACACATATAGGACCAGAATATGTTTATAATATTTATAGATGTTCATTGCAAAACAAAATCTGAAATAACTACATGTTTGAATAACATTTCATATACCCCTCATCCAAAAGAATTTTCAATATTCTTTGATTCATAGTTTATACAATTTTGACTCGTTATTCTAGAATTTAATGTTAAACTTTTTATATATAAAACATTTTAAACTATCAAACATTTCTGGTCTAATTCATATTGCTGAGAAAATTATCAGAAAGTTGAAAAACAATAATCTAGGGCGTAATCTGCAAATTGGCACGCATTTCTCTTTTTTATATATGATATACCTATCAGAGTACACAGTACATCAGAAATCATATTCAAGCTGGGTAGTTCATTGCTCGAACCAACTGGTAGACTGAATTTTTTTTTCATATGGTTTACTACCCAAAAGGTTTTAAAGATGTCAATGTCCAGGTGAATTGTCTTATACAAGGTGTCTGATAAGAAAACTTCTACTTCATTGGCTCGCTGCGCAAACGGAATCTGCGAGGCAGGCCAACATGTCAGTCGATAGCCCCGCGTTAGGGAATTTAGCCGGTATGGAGTATTTCTCGGGAGCAGACCGTTCATTGTGTGTGCGAGAATTTTTCAAAACAATGAAATGATGATGATTTAAAGTTCATTTTTATCTCAACGGTCATGTAAATCAGCAGAACTCTCGTTATTGGACTGCAAATACCCCGAAACCCAAACGTCAAAAACCAATTGCAATGTCAGCGCGAGGAATACTCGACGCGTACATTTTTGAAGACGGCAGGTGACGCACAGTTACCATCAATTCAGAGAGTTATGTGGAAATTTTAGCCAATTTTTTGGTACCTGAACTGCAAAACTTTGCTGGTCATAATCAAAACACATGGTTTCAGCAGGACGGAGCAACGTCATACATTTCCAACACGTCTTTGCCACGGGTTCGTAAAATGTTCCCAAACAAATTGATTTCCAGGAGAGGCGACATAAATTAGCCTCCACGTAGTCATGATTTGAGTCATATTATAAGGCTATATAAAATCGAAAGTTTGCGTCAATAAACCGGGTTCTTTGGTGCCGTTAAAACAAAATATACGGCATGAAATGGCAGCCTTTCCAGAGATTTTTTGTACCAATTATGTACCAAGTTTGCTGTTTGTTTAGATGAGTGCCGTGAGCGTGAAGGTTTACATTTGGATGACATTATTTTTAAAAAGTAATTTCTTAAAATGTGTATTTCAATAATTAATAAAGGGATTTTTTAATGGACGTTTCTCTTTTATTTATGTCACTATATCAAAAAGAAACTTTCTTTTGGGACACCTTGTATCATATATATATATATATATATATATATATATATATATATATATATATATATATATATATATATATATATATATATATATATATATATATATATATACCTTATATTATTACCTTTATTATTATATATTACCTCTTTTAATAAAATATAGTTAATGCAGAATATATACTGTATATAGAGCCAAAAAAGTGCATCTCATCTCATATTTACATACAGTATAAATGAGCTATATAGGTGGGAATGAGATACGTATTTGATTCAGTCTGAAAATATGGCCAAAATGATTGCGTATATCATATAACAATGCTGAAACAAAACTAAAGGAATTTTTTTATATACATATTTTTGATATCGTTTTACAAATACTTTTTGCCAAAATAAGCTATCTTTAACAAAAAACTTTATCGATTGTCTCTATATTTGATACAACTTTTTGCATATTTGAAATTGTTGTTTCTTGAGGTGCAGGGAAAATTTGACAGTTTTGTGTGTTTTAAAATGCCGAGAAACATTACTTCATAGTTTAATAGATTTAGAACAGAAACATTGTAGGAACTGAATCAAAGTGAGTTTCGCAAATAGTAAAAAAAAAACTCAGTGAGTCACACGGTGTTACTGACCGGCCTGTAAAAGGCAGAAATAAAATTACTACTGCTGCACATGATCATGAAATATCCCTCATTGCACAACGTAATCCTCTACTTTCTATCAGTGCTATTAAAAATGAGCTAGTTCATCTTGAAGGGGTAAATGTTTCAAGAAAAACCATATCGATAAGACTCCATGGCGGAGGTTTATATCTACAAAGGCTCTTGTATGTTCTTAAAATTAGTTTACAGTAAAAAAATGACACCGCTGCGATGGGCGAAAGAAATGCGGGCAAACGGACCTAATTGGAATTTCCTCACGTTTGGCGATGAGAAGAATAGGCCTAGTGACGGATTCGCAACGAATTTTTGAAGCATTATGGTATAGAGGGGTTATAATGCATGGAGATAGAACTCTTGTTTTTATTGATGACACAATGATGGGAGCATCATATGTTAGAGACATTCTAGAGCCTATTGTGCGTCCGTTTCGAGGGTCACTGGGCGATGAATTTGTATACGTAAACGACAATGCACCTCCCCATCGCACAACGTGTTTTCGTTAACTCTTTGAAGAAGAGGATATAGCAAGACTGCGGTGGCGAGCAAATTCTTCAGATATGAACGTTATAGACCATGCCTGGGACATACTAGAATGCCTCATTTCTAAGAGAAATAATCCACCCCGTAAACTAAAACAAAAGTAAGCTAAAAAGAAAATCGCTGCGCGTGAAGTGTGGGGAGCCATTCCTCAGCATCTTTTAAACAACTTAATTGACAGCATGCTGCATAATCTTACAGCTTACATTGAGGCTCGTGGAAGTAATATTTACTATTAATTTATTTAAAAAACGAGACTCTTTAATTTGTCTTGTTTAGAATAGAAGTTTATTTTACTTATAACAATAAAAAAGTTGCAATTAAATTTGTGAATTTTTATTAATTGCTTATTTATTACATTAGTTGTTTAAAAATACAAAAAAGTTTTATGAAATCAAAAAAGAAAATAAAAACATAACTATATGCAATAATTTTGCCCATATGTGTATACTCACTATATATCGCAAAAACTGATTGGTTAGTACACTAATATGCGAGTGCAAAAGTGACAAAGCTTTAAATGGTTTATAATATAATTTTATGTTGTGAGGTATTTTTGTATACTATTAGGATGAGCAGTATTCTTCGTGGCATGTCGTTTCAGGTAATTATCGGAATTTGAAAAACGACAAGCTCTCCCCATGCTAGAAATATATTTAACTTTTCATGAAATGGCGGAACTATTAGACATTACTATTTCTACTGTTATGTTATCGTAAATAAGGTGGTTTAGGGATCATAATTATATCTGAATATTTCGAAGACCCTTAGTTTTAGTCATCCAAGAGTGGTCCGAATGTGATGGCCATCTTAGTTTCTTTGCTGTAAGCACTTGATGATTTTGTCGGAGTTACAGGTGGGACTGTTTATTTTATAACTACTAATTGACATTTACTTGCCATGAGGATGCACACTAATAGTTCTTATTTAGTGATTTGTCTTACAGCACACCTCAAGACACTTCTCTTAGAATAATAAGTTACAACAGAACAGGGCCTAGATTGGAGTCTATTTGCTTTAGTTATTATATTTTGTTTGGGTACTCATAATTGACGTAGAAAAGTCGTACGTTTTCGGAGTCAAAAGCCATTTTTGTTATTAAGTTTGTCTTAAACATCATATTTCTATTTACCCTTTCTCATCCTGTATATAAATATTTCATGATAACAATAAGGTATTTGATTACTAAAATAACTAGTAGCATATAAAATGTATTAGGAATGACTGGATATGCTGGACATGTCCTTAATTACAACGTATTGCATTTTCGACGAAATGTACCAAATTACTAAAAGGACTGGAGTTCCAGGTGCACGCTTGTGTAAGCAAATCGGAATTGGGTCAGAGTATTCGAAATCGGTAAAGCAGCCCAAGGGAAAGGAAACTGCGTTTTTCATTTTCATTTTCATTATTGTATTATTTTGGTTCGGTTTACTGTAATCTAGTATGAGTTTGTTACGATATTTTTTTTCATCTATTTTTGTAGTTTTTTTGATTATACGAGTTGCTTGATGGATTAATGCACACCTGGTTTTTTCAGATTATCAGTCTGTCACCGCTGTTATATCGGAATATATTGGGGAACAAAAAAGTGCAATAGTAGTCATATTTGACACAAACTGAAAATATGCGTACCGTTTAACATATTTTTTGTATCTTTCTCTGCGTATGTTATGTTTGCTTTGTGTTTCTATATGCGATTGCACTAAACGCATACTAATCACTGTTCTGATGGATATTTTCAAAGTTCCAAAATGCCACAAGTTCGTGTACCACATGGTTTCAAGGAATTATTCAAATATGAAAAGCGACGAGTTATTGGTGTGATAAAACAGGTTTAAGTTTTTGTGAAACAGCAAGAAGATTGAACATTTGTGATGCTATCATTATAGAACATAGATTAGATGATTTAAGGATCGGAGTTATGTACGAGTCCCAAGTTCTGGTCATTATAGAAGTGTCCAAAGGCCTGATGAACGGCTTCTTAAACTCCTTGCTCTATGAAATTAACATCCAGCAAATATGCGTTGCTTTTGTTGCAGCTAGAGGTCGGATTGTTTCGAGGATGACTCTCAATCGACATTTAGTTGCGATGTGAACACTTGCTTGTTGTTCTTAACTTGTTGTTCTGCAGCGCAACTTAAAACATCTGTTTTAGAATGGCGCCAGGCTCGAATTGAATTGGATCTGGAATGAAACTTTTTTACTTTATTGATGAATCCAAATTTTCTATAGGTGATCATGATTAACGTAAAAGAGTTGGATGTTTTCGGAGTGAAATGCAAAAGGCAAGAAGGCTAAAACTTTCGCATTAGAATGGCATAGCTATCAGTTCAGGAATTATTGCATGAGGGTTTACGTTTGAGACACCGGTCCCCAGAGGAATTTTGAGTGCAGTTTGTTATATGGTATAATGTTTGTTATATGGTATAATGTTTGTTATATGGTATATATAAACATAAACAAATATTTCAGAGCGTTCCTATCGATAAGTTTAATCTGTATCGATAAGTTTAAATATCATCTTTCAGATAAAGCCTGGCCACATACATCTCGTTATACCGTAATATAGTATAATATAGATGGAACCTTTGAGCGATTCTCCCGATGACTAACGTACAACTTTAAACGTACATGTACAAAAGATCATTTACCGTGCTGGACTCACTCATTAGTCATGATTTTGAATCAAATATAAGTGAAGTTTATACATTTTTTTCATTACAAAGTACCGTTATGGTGTATTCAAATAATATTTCTTTTTATATAACATATATTATATATCATATACCGCAAAAAAAGCACATGGAGATATAAAGTACTTCCATCCAATAAAAGTCTCCTATCACTGATGTACAAAATATTCACCAAGATAATATCTAAAACAAAATTAAGCAGGATTTAAAAGTGGATTCAGTAGAATGTATCACATTCAGATTATGCAGCAGACCATAGAAAGACACAACGAATACGCTATGCCACTGTACTTGGCTTTTATCAACAATAAAAAAGCATTTGACCGAATCTCAAAGCATGCCAAAATAAATGCATCACTTAACCAAGATGTAGACAAAGCCTATGTAAACCTACTAGGATTGATGTATGATGAAGCCTCAGCGACAGTTCATCTTGATGACCATGAAATTGGAACTAATATAGAGCGGGATGTACGGCAATGGAATAAAGATCAATGGTACATGCTTAAGCCATCTTAGATTCGTAGACGATATCGTTCTCCTTTCACAATAGCCAGAGGAGCTGTAAAGTCACATACAACAGCTGCAAAGGGCTGGAGAGAATCATTTTGTTTAAGAATAAACCTGAAGAAGAGTCAGGTGATGTTCAATAAATTTGCTATGGACCAAAGAACTATTTTAGGAAGCGATTTGGAAGTTGTGAATCATTACATATATTTTGGGCAGAAGATTTCAATGAAAGGGGATACCATATGAGAGGGTTTAAGAACAAATTACTACTTTGCCGGAAAAAAAGATTTTGATTAGTGCGCACCGTCCATTAAAACATACGGAAGTGAAACCTGTTCACTTACATCGCAGTCAGTTCTAAAACTTCAGGTAGAAGAGAGGGGAATGGAACCATTTATGCTTGGTATTACAAAGCTCAGAACAGCGAGAGTTCGGGATCCTGAAGAGGCGTTCGTCCGCCAGGTGGGCTGAAAATGATGATATATATGGGGCATTCCATGCCAAATCGACCATTTTTGAATTCTTGAAATTTTTATCCCACTAAATACTTTTCGGTGATTTTTTCATTTTTTTTACTCAACCGGAAAAAAGTTATGAATATTTCAAAAAACCAGCGTTTTCTTTTTAAATAGCTATTTTATATATAACTCTTCCATAAATTAACCAAATAAGACGTTTTTTATAATTATTCGTTTTTGAATAAACTTTTCAAAATTCATATTTTCAATTTCAATTATTTCAATAATTTCACTAACATATTTCAATTCATTCAAGTTCGCTATTTTTAATGTATTTCTTTTTTCGAAAAACTTCCATTCATTCTACGTTTGATGCCGCAAGTTCTATCGTCAGCCAACTTTTCTGTTTATTTTTTTAATTGATTTTTTTCTTCTCAATTTAACTTTGTTTTTATAATAAAATAATATATAATTTAAAAAAATATATTTACACTTAGAAAAAAGCCAGAATATTTGGTTGTGCATTTTGAGAATAAAGTTAATGGACTTTTTACTTAAAGTTGTTGGTGGAAATATGGTTATTGTAAATGGTAAGTGATACCAATTATTGTCGAATGATTTTCATGGCTAGGATTAAATCATATGTGTATAATGTATATATATATATATATATATATATATATATATATATATATATATATATATATATATATATATATATATATATATATATATATACATATATATATATACATATTATATATATATATATATATATATATATATATATATATATATATATATATATATATATATATATATATATATATATATATATACATTTTAGTGGATTGTCTGACTGGGGACGGGCCCCACCCATCCCTTCTATTAGAGGGCACATGTTTCGTCTCTTAATGTTTAGAATCTTCAGGGCACCGACATGTGCTCTCTCAAGAATAGGAAGAACCGACCCACAGTCAACAATCCATACTTTTCGCCGACTTCCCGTCGGATAGCGCATATATGCATTGTTAGAATTCTTTGAACTGCGTCCAATGAGTCAACAGTGCTGGGTGTCATCAGACACCCAACTGCTGGATTCCACAATCTCATGTGGAATACACAACAACCTGCGTCTCCGCGTAAATGAGCATTTTGTTGTTTGTTTGACTGGGGACGGGCCCCACCCATCCCTTCCATTGGATGGCACATGTTTCGTCTCTTGATATTCAGACTCTTCAGGGCACCAACAATCATATGCTCTCCAATGGAAAGGATGGGTGGGGCCCGTCCCCAGTTAAACAATCAACAAAATGCTCATTTAGGCGGAGACGCAGGTTGTTGTGCGTTCCACATGAGATTGATATATATATATATATATATATATATATATATATATATATATATATATATATATATATATATATATATATATATCAGAGAGGACACGCGCCGATTCAATATGCAGCTAGTGCAAAAAACCTTGGAAGAAAACAAAGGATTTAACAAAGCTAAACAGAAGCTGATAAACAAAAGAACGCAAATATATGCTTTAAAGCGTGAGGATGGCACAGTGTGCAGGACGCGTACCCAAATGTTAGAGATTGTCAGAAGGTTTTATTCCCAGTTATATGAAGATCAGAACCAGTCAGGGTCAGCAATACCCACGGAAGAACAATATATAATGCCAGATATCCTAGTGGAGGAAGTAACAAATGCTATAGAATTGATGAACAACGGCAAGGCTCCAGGAAAGGATAGTGTAACTGTCGAAATGCTAAAAGCTGGTGGTCGGACGTTACATAAAACACTGGCAAAATTATACTCAAAATGCCTCAAAGAACAAAAAGTACCGGACTTATGGAAAAATGCAGAAGTGATCCTTTTACATAAAAAAGGAGCACAGGAAGATTTAAAGAACTACCTCCAATAAGCCTCCTATCAGTGATGTACAAAGTTTTCACTAAGATAATTTCTAAAAGAATATTAAAAAAACTGAATGACGCACAACCAAGAGAACAAGCAGGATTCAGAAGTGGATTCAGTACAATGGATCACATCCAGGTTGTACAGCAGGTCATAGAAAGGCACAACGAATACACCATGCCACTGTGCTTGGCTTTTATCGACTACGAAAAAGCATTTGATTCCATCTCAAAGCATGCGATAATGGATGCACTGCTTAGCCAAGGTGTAGAGAAAGCCTATGTAAACCTATTAGGATCGATATATGATGGAGCTACAGCCACAATTCACCTTGATGATCTTGAAGTGGGAATTAATATAGAACGAGGTGTACGGCAGGGTGACGCAATATCGCCTATTCTTTTCTCGGCTGGCCTTGAAGAAGTATTCCGTAAACTGGATTGGGAACAGGATGGTGTAAAGATCAATGGTGCAAACTTAAACCATCTTAGATTTGCAGATGATATTATTCTCATTTCACAAGACCCAGAGGAGCTGCAAAGACGCATACAAGAACTGCAAAGGGCTGGCGAACCATTTGGCTTGAAAATAAACCTGAAAAAGAGTCAGGTTATGTTCAATAACTTCGCTCAGGACAGAAGAATTTCAGTTCTAGGAAGGGATTTAGAGATTGTGGACTGCTTTATATATCTTAGGCAGAGGATTTCCATGGAGGGGAATACCGCCCGGGAGGTGGAACGGCGTGTTAAATGTGGCTGGCAGGCATTTGGTAGGCTCAACATAGTGTTTAAGAGCAGACTCCCACTTTGCCTGAAAAGAAAAGTATTCGATCAGTGCGTTCTACCCGTTATGACATACGGAAGTGAAACCTGGACACTCACATCGCAATCAATTCAAAAACTTCGGGTGGCACAGAGGGGAATGGAAAGATGTATGCTTGGCATTACAAGACGAGACAGAAAGTCCTGCGCATGGATCAGGGAACAAACAAAAGTCTGTGACATCATTGGAAGAGTAAAACAGTTGAAATGGAGATGGGCAGGCCATATAGCGAGGCGATGGGACGACAGATGGACCAAGGCAATCCTGGAGTGGATACCGCTTGATCGCAAACGTCCGCGAAGAAGACCGAAAGCACGATGGATTGATGACATCGTTAAGTGTATTGGACCCGAGTGGCAGAGGAAAGCCCAGGACCGTGAAGGTTAGAAGCATGCTGAAGAGGCCTTCATCCTGCAGTGGATCGATGCGGGCTGATGATGATGATGATGATATATATATATATATATATATATATATATATATATATATATATATATATATATATATATATATATATATATAATGATTTAATCATAATGCTCAATTATACGATACAATTACTTTTTGCGGTCATAATTCAAAACATATTGATTTATTTGTCAACTAATTTGCGCAAGGCGTTCGCACAATTCGAAAAAACATTGACTTTTTCTGATTGAAATTGCCTCAACGTATCATTTTACAATATGTTCAATTCAAAATAGTGAGATTTAGGAGCAATAGATTTTTTTGTAATATCAATTTTATGTCAGCAAGTCACAAACATTTTAATGGCTTACAAAACAATATGCTCAATGTAATTTGACCAACAACCCCAGAAAACAGTTGTGATGGACATCTAAATGGTTCTTACGTAATTTAATTTAATTTTAATTTAATCTGATCAATGTCTAATTATAATTAATCATATTTGCTATATAAAAATACAGTTAGAAAAAATTCTAAATGGTTTTACTAAAAACATTCATGTAGGTGCTAATTTAAATGAATTATTTAATAAAAAAAAAACGATACAAAGTACCGATCTAATTAAACTTGTTTTATAAATTCGAATGACCATAATACATATTTTTCTATTAGAAAATAGTATAAAGAAATAAAAAGTAAACATTTATTTATAAAATAACGCAGTGTGTGAATATGATTCCATTAGGTTATAGCATAACATAGAGTAATATTGTCTAATGTAGCACAATTGATTTTTATTGCACTTAATATGATGTGTGACACCAAAGCGTAACCTACTTCCCATATGTTTAAAACAATTGTTAGATTTATGTGCTTTTAAATATTTAATGGGGAAATGCATAGGGATTGTAATAGAATTGAAGTATATATATATATATATATATATATATATATATATATATATATATATATATATATATATATAAATATATATATATATATATATATATATATATATATATATATATATATATATATATATATATATATATATATATATATATATATATAGGAAAAAAAATTAAGCAACACTATGATAAATACGAAGGTTGCTATTTATGTATCCGGAATAATAAATAAAAACAAATATTTATCATTGAAAACGATTTTATTGTTTTTCAAAATATTCTCCGCAATTATCGATATAGTTTGTATGCGTTTGTGCCAATTTTCATAACACTTTTTCCATTCCGATAGATGTATATCCAAAACATGCATTTTGAACGAATCAACCGCTTTTTCTGGGGTCGAAAATCGTTGAACACGTAGTTTATTATTCACCGACGGAAATAAAACAAAACCACCATTGAGGGCCAAATTAGGACCGTGAGACAGATGACCAATCAGTACGATGTTTTGGCCGGTTAAATATTGAGTTGTTCGGTCCAATGTGTGAGAGCTCGCGTAGTTCCTTATTTTTCCTGGTTGTTTTATCTTATTTCTTCAAATATTTCTAGCAAATAAATGGTTGTATACCATTCAGAATTGATTATTTTACGATTCTCTAGTAGCGCTGTAGCCACATGTCCATTTGTCCTAAAAAAAAAAACAGACCACCATTTGCTTCGAAGTGCTTCTTGCGCGAACAACTTTTGTTGCGTTTGGCTCATTTTGAAAGACCCATACAGTCAACTGCTGTTTACTTTCAGGCTCATACGCAGAGACCAATATTTATCACCTGTGTAGATGTTATAGACGACTTTTGACGCACCGCGATTGAATTTTTGAGCTTTTTTTTTGCAACAATCGACATGAGCCTTTTTTTTTGAGCGATTGTTAATCTTTGTCTTTTTCACGGCTAAATATTCATAAAGTCTAATATTAATAAATTCTTGTGTATGCTTGTCATACTAATGTTCAGGAATGCCTCAAACTCACGGTATGTCATATGACATATTGCTTTATCAGTTCGCGCACAGTATCGATAGTTTCTGGCACAACAACCGATTTTGGACGACCTTCTTTAAATTTGTCTGTGAGCGAACGACGGCCGCGATTGAATTCATTTATTGTAACTCTGCGAGGCATGGATCAACTTAAATCACCTATATACCAGGGTGTAACAAAAGTATTTGCGTTTTTGATCTACTTAGTTATTAACTGTTTAAGACATTTGTACCTGGAGGTCATTCCTTGAAATATAGACCGTTGCTTTGGATGACCTGAGCCCATCTTTGAGTCAGTAACTCTAATCCTCATCGGTACCATAATGAGTTTTTGGAAGCGAAAAACTCGACACAGCCAGTTTTTATCACTTTATAACTCCTGAATTTTTTTCCTCGAAAAAAGTGAGCCATGGGCCAGTACAGGTGTAATTTAATTAAGTACAGGTAATTTTTGAGGTGGTCAGGTGTGAAGTGTCTAGTCTTGCGTTATCTTGAACTTTTTTATGGATGAACAAACCTGGATATTTTTCGACTAGAATAGCATGTACTCACTCAAGGTGACCTAAGTAAAGTTCTGAAATTAACACCTTACCATCAGGAACCAACTTATAGTGAAATATTCCTTCAAAATTCCGTTGAATACGTTGCATATCCTTTATAATAAATCAAAACTGAGTGATGCGGATTGATACGGTACCTCCTATCCTTCGCAAATCCCACGTGTGGGGTCAGTCGCTTTGAATATTTTTATAACTAATCTGTAAAAAATGCCTTAATTTCGCAACATATTTCAATCATTTTAACTTTTTATTAAAACTATCGACAGAGTATTTTACATTGGATTCACTAGTCGGAGGGAACAAAAAGTTGAAATCGGATTAAACTTTTGAGGAGTTAAGTAAAGCCCAGTATTCTTGTAGTGTATCATATACCAGTTCTATCCACGGCAAATCTGGAGATCTCACCGGAATTTTACAATTACTTTCCTTAGCGAGTCATGAGCGGGCTGTTAGAGTACGTCGTTGCAGTCCGATGTATCAGAAGTGAGGAAAACGCTCGGTGAGCTGTATAAATCAGCTCTTTTGCCAGTACAGCCATGAATGAGCAATTGGTTCCACCGTCCGTTGCTCAACGAGTTATAATATAGTTTTTAACCAAGGAAGGTGTCAAACCATCCCAAAATATTAACTCAGTATGGGGACGATACCATATCTAAAACCCATATGTTTGGTTGGGCCAAGAAGTTTAAGAGTGGACGAGAAAGTGTTGTAAATGTAAGTCATAATCGACGTTCCAGGTCAAGTGTCACTGCTGACAACATTGGTGCAATTGGCGACATTATCGAAGGTGACCGGTATCTCACTTTTTATGAAATCGCTTTGGAAGTGCCCAAGCAATCTTCAGAAATCATATTGGCTTCAATGACATCTATGCTCGATGGCTTCGGTTTTGACGAACGAAAAACTGGAGAATATGCATTGGGAAACCCTTGAAAGCCTTCATACAACCCAGATTTGTCACCCTGTGATTATTTTTTGTTCGCACCCTTGAAAGATGTACTTGGAGGGTTACGACTCGACAACGATCAAGATGTTGAGGTCTTCATGTGCAATTGGCTGATGACCCAAACTCAAAGTTTCTACGAGCCAGGAATTCACAAGTTTCCAAACTGCTGGGAAAAATAAGTAGAGCGTGAAGGTGACTATGTCGAAAAATGATCAATAGATTTTTGTATTATTTTATAAAGAATATATAAAATAATTTATAATATAATTTGTTTAAAACAATTCCGGTTTATATTTGATTCATCCAGAACCGCGTTTTAGATTTGTAAAATCTCGACGTTTTGGCTTCCACTTTGAAGCCATTATTAAGAGAATCTAGTTGATTCACTACGAGGCTTCAATCTGCCTACTTCCCAGAGTTCACAACTAGAAAGGTTCACAACTTTCTATTTGAAAATATCTCTGCCCCAGAAAAATCAACCATAATTAATTGGTATGCTGAATTCAAACGTGGCCATATAAACATCGATGATAGACTTATGTGTCACCGATGATACACTAGATAACATCAGATAAATTTATAAATTGATTTCGCAAAACCGTAAAGTAAAGCTGCAGGAGATAGTTGATATCATGAGGATATCGAAAGGAAGTATTTACACCATTTTGCATGAACATTTGAGTGAAAAATAATGGGTTTTCACCCATTGGATGTTTCCATCCATCACTACACTCCGGAGTCAAACCAGCAATCAGCTGAGTGAACAGCAACCGGTGAAAGCCGTCTAAAGCGAACAAAAACATAACCGTCGGCAGGCAAATTTTGGGATGCACATGGGATTATTGTTTGTTTATCGATTAACTCACGAAAGGTAAAACCATCTATAACCAATATTATATAACGGTATCGGTGCGTTTGAAGGATGAGATCGCAAAAAAAGTGCTGTTTCACCAACACAATGCACCGTGTCACAAATTGTTGGCAACGATGGCTAAATTGCATGAGGTTCCGTATCTCCAAATTACCGTATTCTCCAGACCTGGCCCCCAGCGACTATTTCCTATTCTCAGACCTCAAAAAAATGCTCGCTGGAAAGAAATTTGGCTCCAATGCAGAGGTAATTGCCGAAACTGAAGGATATTTTGAAGGCAAAGAGAAATCATTCTATATAAATTATTTAGAAATATTAGAAAAGCGTTGAAATGATTGTATTGCTCTTCAAGGAGAATATATTGAAGAATAAAATAGAAATTTGTAAAAAAAGAGTTTTATTTGTCAGTTAGTAAGTATGATAATTTATAATTAGATATTGAACATAATCAAATTAAGTCATATAGAACCATTTAGATGCTAAGAACAACTACTTCTGGGGTTGTTGCTCAAACTGCATGGATAATATTGTGCTGTAGGATATTAAAATGTTTGTGGCTTACCTACATAAAATCAACTTTTCAGCAACCCTAAAAAAGAATTTATTACTATTAATTAATTATTATTATAACTATTAATTATTGACTTATTGACTTTTATTCCACAAATGCTTTAAAAAAATCCTTCTAGTATAACATAATTTCACGAGTATACTTTGAATAAAAAGTAGTGAACAGTGTAAGTGAATAACATCTCGTATTGCAATTCTCTAATTAACCGATGTGATTTTAATTCATATTTTCATTATATTCAGCACACAAGTTTTCGTAAAATAACGATTGGAAATTGCTGGTATTACAATTCTGAAGACATTGATAAGACTATTTAAGTTATGTGGATCATATGCTTGATGAAATATATATATATATATATATATATATATATATATATATATATATATATATATATATATATATATATATATATATATATATGATGATTTGAAGAGGTGATCTTTCTTAAAAAGCATATGATCCACATAACATAATTCCTGTAGTAATAACTGTATGCCGTTCTAATGCAAAGTTTTCTTCTATCTTATATTTCGTTTTTAACCCTGAGAACGTCTGACTATTCTATATCAATTATAATCACTTAAACAAAATCTGCACTCATCAGTAAAACAATCACAGCTCTATTTAAATTATTAGTTCGGCGCCATTTAAAACGATGCATGGTATTGTAATATAAGAGGAACTGCAGCTCTAAGACGAACTGTAGCTGTAAGAGGAACTGTAGCTGTAAGAAGAACTGTAGTTGTGAAAGGTACAGTAGCTGTAAGCGAAACCATCCAATTAGGACGATAACTACGCAATTCTCTACGCAAGTAAACGTTGACTAACAGTCCTTCTCGATACAGTCCTACCTGTAGCTGTATTGAAAGCATCATGGACTTGCCGAATATTTTTATATCCATTTCGGGCAGCAAAAAGTCTGAGGTGCCTTTGGTCACGTCCTTGGTTACTTCCAGGATAAGTTCATAGTCGTGCATAACTCGGATCCTTAAATGGTCTTATCTATGTTTTCAGAATGATAGTACCAGCAATTTTCAGTCATCTTACTATTTTACGAAAACTTAAACCTCCATTTTTTATATCATTAGCTACCCAGCTCGTTTCAAATGTGCTGAATATAATGACTAAAATATGAATTAAAATCATAAAAATTATATCACATCGGTTAATTAGAGCATTGCAATACGAGATGTTATTCACTTACAATGTTCACTATTTTTTACTCAATGTATACTCGTGAGATTATGCTATACTGGAAGCATTTTTTTAAAGCATTTGTGGTCCTAACATTTGAAGATCACCTTCAAAGCGGTCGAAATCTTTTTTCAATTTATTGAAAATTAAAGTTTTAGAAATTACTATAATTACTTATAGTAAGGATAATTTAGAAAGATATATCTACTGGCCGGTGAGATCTCTACATTTACCGCGGATAGAACTGTATGTATGAGATACACCACAAGACTACTAGATTATATTTCCCGAGCAGTGATTCCAAATATAAATGTGAAATATTCTGTCGATGGTTTTAACAAAAAGTTAAAATGAGTGAAATAAGTAAATAAGTAATAGATTAATAGTAATATAAGTATTTTGATTAATAATTATAATAATAATTAATTAATAGCGTTAAAAAGTAATAGATTTTTGTAGGGTTGCTGGAAAGTCGATTTTATGTAGGCAAGCCACAAACATTTTAATAACCTACAGAACAATATTATCCATGCAGTTTGAATAACCCCGGAAGCAGTTGTGGTTAACAAACATCTAAATGGTTCTATATGGCTTAATTTGATTATGTTCCATATCTAATTATAATTTATCTCACTATACTTAATATACAAAAATACAGTTACGAAACATTCCAAATAGTTTAACTAAAAAGAAACCTATAGGTGCTAAATTTAGATGGCCCAGTAAATAGGAAAACGATACGCCGATATTATTAAACTTGTTTAATAAATTCGAAATGACAATAATATATATTTGTTCTTTTATAAAATAGTATACAGAAATTTCTTGTAAAAATGCATTTATAAAATAACGCTGTGTTCCTGATGTGTAAGTCCCCGATCTGAGAAATAAAACAGTTTTTTTGGAAAATGTTTTATTTATTCATCAATATATTCTTCCTGAATAGCAATGATTTCTCTTAAACCTTACAATGATTTCTCTTAAACCTTAAAAAAACCTTCAGTTTTTGCAATTACCTCTTAATTGGAGCCAAATTCCAAGCCAAATTCCAGCGAGCATTTTTTTGAGGTCTGAGAATAGGAAATAGTCACTGGGAGACAGATCTGGAGAATACGGTGGACGAGAAAGCAATTCAAAGTGAACTTCATGCAATTTAGCCATCGTTGCCAACAATTTGTGGCACGGTGCATTGTGTTAGTGAAACAGCACTTGTTTTGTTTATTTAGAACTTTTTTTGCGATCTCATCCTTCAAACGCACCTATACCGTTACATAATATTGGTTATAGATGGTTTTACCTTTCTCGGGATAATCGATGAACAATATCCCATGTGCAACTTGCCTGCCGACGATTATGTTTTTGTTTGCTTTAGATGGCTTTCACCAGCTGCTGTTCACTCATCTGATTGACGATTTGACTCCGGAGTATAGAGATCGATGTTTCACCCATTATTGTTTATCCAAATGTTCCTGCAAAATGGTGTAAACACTTTGTTTCGATATCCCCATGATATCAGCTATTTCCTGCAGCTTTACTTTACGGTTTTGCGAGATCATTTTATAAATGTTTCTGATGTTGTCTAGACTATCATCGGTGATATATAGGTCTATCATCGATATTTGTATGTCCACATTTGAATTCAGCGTACCAATTACCAATAATGGAAGAAGCATTATTCAGTGCGTGAAGTTCGATGAATTTTTAACGTAATAGATGCTGCTACTAAGCGTGTAGTGCGTAAATTGGTAGCCAAGTTTCTGGCGATTGGGTCTGTAGATGATGCTAGAAAACAAGGAAGACCTTGAACTGCATGATCATCTTAAACATCCAACATGTAAGGGAAAGTTTAAGAATATGTTTAGAAAGCTCCAGGAACATCAAACTATTGATGCTCTGTACTACTGGAAATAAACTGATTGCTCGTACATTTTTAAGTACTTATTTTAAAACAAGATCTCATGGATTTACACAAAATATAACTAGTGCAAGCGGTTAATTCTCATGATTTCCAACTGGGATTAGAACTCATGACTTCTTTATTTAGGGTTATTTCATTTAGGGTTTCATTATTTAATAAAAGTAGCTGTCCAAAAACTCTAGAAACTGTACTTGGATTTTCGAGTTTGATAATAAACCTTTACAGTTTTCTTATATTTTTAAAAAATTTAATGGTGTACTTACTATTGCGTCATCCCGTATAAATAAGATTAGAGTGTAAGAAAGGAAAGTGCTCTGGAAAACTTTCGACAAAAAGAATATTGGCGATATATAGACAAGGTGAACAAATAATGTTTGGAAAGTTCTTTACAAGGAAGTGCAAGTAATAAGTGTTATAAAAGCTGAAATATTGCTGTAGTTAAGATACGAGGGTCGTTCAGTAAGTCCTTAGAAAAAGATAGAAAAACAAATTATTTTAAGTAGTAAGTATTTTTTTTATTTTTCAACATAATTTCTTTAGCTCCACACAATTTTTCTAGCGTTTCTCCAACTTTTTAAGCCATCTAAAAAGTAAGATTTCGGAAGGTCCTCAATATAGGTATCTGTATGGGCAATGACCTCCTCGATCGATGTGAACCGTTGTCCGCTGCGCCATTTTTTAAGTGAATTAAAAAAAAAGTTACTGGGGGCCAACTCCGGTGAATACGGTGGATGTTGTAATAATTCGAACTTTAATTTCGTGATTTTGGCCATTGAAACTGTACAGGTGAACACCCTTGCATTGTCTTGATGGGAGAGAATTTATTTCTTTTTCAAATGAGGACGATTTTTCTTGATTTAATCGCTCAAGCGATGTACTAACAACGCATAATACTCTCCAGTATGTTTTTTCAAAATAATCGGTGTTGATGATTCCGCGTGCATACTAAAAAACTGTGGCCATGACCTTGCCGACCGATTTCACCGTCTTCGCCTTTTTCGGAACCCGTTCGCATTCAAAAAACTCACTGTTTTAATTAAATCCTTTGTCTCTAGAGTGTAGTATTATATCCATGTTTTGTCCACAGTTATGTATCGATGCAGAAACTCATCAGGATTGCAACGAAAAAGGGTCAAAACAGCCACAGAGTCGACCATACGAATGCATTTATTCTCCACTAAGAAACCAAACGGTGCCTAAACTAAGAAACCAAATGGGTGCCAAACGCGGCACCCATCTTGCCGAATTTTTTTTACACCCAATTTTTGTGCAAAATTGAAAACATTGTACTTTGCGATAAGCCTGTTCAACTATTTCGCGCACTTTGATTCGTCGCTCACTTGAAACCATGTCGTGGATTTTGTCAATCATTTCGGGAGTAGTCACTTCCACTGAACGTCCCGAACAATGTTCATCTTTTGTGGATATACAGCAACGTTTAAACTCATTTACCCTGTTATAAACAGTTGCAAACACAGGAGCAGACGTATCATGAACTTCGTCCAACTCACCTTTTATCTATTTCGGTGTTAAGTCTTTTAAATATAACTTTTTTCCATTTTTCTAAATGAACAAACGTTTCTTGTTTCGATCGATAATAAAAATAAAACCATGTGATAAATGTAACTTTGACAGCTATCTGATAAATAATGATGCTTACTAAAAGCAAACCATTTCCGAAGCTACGAGAGTCAACTCTTGGATCAGCGGACTTATTGAACGGCTCTCGTATATAGAAAGATATGGGAATAAACGGGAATAATTTGGAAATAAATAAAAGCTAAACATCGCAAAATCTAGTGAATAAGTGGATATCTCAAGAATTCCGTTTGTGTAGATGTAACCAAAAACAGTAGCCAAAACACGTTTTTTATGAGATTCCTAATAACAAGTTTTTTTGTTCTTTTTTAAATTCCAGCAATAGTTTCACGGTTCTCAAAAAAATTAATTATAGTAATTCTTTTAGCAATATAAAAATTGATACTATGTTGCTATACTATTATCCTGCAGATAAAATATATTCTTGCCGTATTTAGTCCACTTCTACCAGTTTTTACCCAATATTCATGTTTCAATGATATGCACATCTATAGGTTCAAAATAATTTAAAAAATCGATTTTATTGAAATAATACAAACATTGCTGATAAATTTGGATTCGAATCTACATTTTTCTTTATACAGACTCAGCTATCTTACGCATTTTCAATCGCCTGTGTTCTAAAACCTTAACTCAGTGGCGGCTCGTGAGAAAGGACGTTGAGGCGTCGCCCCTCCAGCATTTATCACAGTAAACAATTTTTCAGAGCAAAACACCATATTTTATTTCCGTTCAGTTTCTTTCCTTTAACCTATTTTAAGATATTATTAAAAATTAAAATCTCAAAATGTAGAAGAACGTCTGTCGATCCATCACACCAAATAATGCAGATAAAAATTCCATCTTCTCGCCACAATTTTTACATCATTGGTCGGACGTTTAATTCCAGCGACCGTACGCTACGTCATCTTGTCGTCGTTGGCGTTACATGTTTTGTCGGTTACCAGAATTCGAGGGTTTAACTACTTTCTAAAACATGCGTTTTGGATGTAGATTCCCTGTGACCAAGCATATCCGTAATTAGTTTTAAACGCTGATTTGGCGGGTACGGAGCGTTTGATATGTCTCGATTGTATTTCGTTCGCCTCGCAAATACTTGTTTTGATTTGGGATTTGCTACGTGTGTACACACTGAGTAATACTTTTTAAATAAAAATAATCAACTTTTAATTGCAAACATGAAGGTGACTGATTTAAAACAGTTAATAATGACTAATTTAAGTTTGGGGGAGAAGGTTGAATTAAAAACTAACGGTTGTCCCACGCTTGTGTTGAATTTGTGTCAAGTTCAAAATTAATGTAAAAACAGGGCAAGTTTTACGCGAAAATTTGACAGTAAACTATACAATAATATTTTGTGGCTATGTGGTTGTGAAGATTCTAATTCTCCGTTTTGTTCTGAGTGTTTATTATTTGGTGGTGAGCAGCAATGGACTCGCGAATGAGTAAGGGATCTAAAACATTTGTTAGACCAAATTAAAAGGCACGAGAAATGATCTCAACATAAAAGCAACCTAGTAAGCTTCCAATTGTTGGGTAAAGTAAACATTAATTTATCATTAAGTTCTGCAACTCTTTTTTTGTCATAAAACTATTTATGATTATCTTCGAATTTTCCCTATCGACTTGCAGTGCAATAAATTGTTTGAATAGTGTACTCTTCGGGAAACGGAAAATACCTACTTATTCATTCCTTTATCTGCGAAACAAGTAACAACCCATCCTCCAATGTCCTTGTAAGTAGTAACAATACAAAATGTTTTTTGGCTCTCCTCCTGCATAGGGTTTCAATAGCACGAAAACTAAAAAGGAGGAATGTGAAAGCAAAAAAAAATCTTCAGCAGCACTATTTTCTTCCACGCCCTCCCACTTTAAAAACCCATGATCCGCCACTGCCTTAACTATATGTATCTTATTAATAATTTCCAGTATTTTCTCAATATTTGGCTTTATCTCCAATGCTTATACAACTCCATTTAAACTCACCAGCCCATTTTTTTACTATTTTATAAAAAGGAGCACCCTGTCATACATTTCCATGTCGACATGAATTTCTTCACTGGATAATACCAAACTTCACATGTGTTCGTACGGAGAGGAGAATATTTTAGTATTGTGTTTTGTTTCAATTAATAATGCTTTGTGTCAGGTTAGAAAATATCAGCTGAATATTTCCTACTTATGAATTTGTAGAATTATTGTTAGAATGATTGTACTTTTTAAACAATACATGTTAATGAAACTATGCTACAAGTAAAATTCTGTCAAATCTTTTTAATTGTAACAAAATAATTACATTAATTTTGCTGTTCAGTAACAATATACTGAAGTAAATGCAGCATGTGCGAAGTGGTTTCTAATGATACAATTAGGTTGTTTTCCCGAGTGGGAGTGTTTCTATAGTGGAAAATTATACAAGGATTAGGGTTTTCGAATATAATCCACCCGTCTGATATAATTATAGTTTTAGTGGTTCTAAATATATCTATATATTATACAGTGTGTTTAAATTCTTTGACCGACATTATTTTTCTGTGATTGAGTAATATCATGTTTTATACATATTTTTAAAGTCAAATATCGTGTGATCGAAATATTTTTTGATCAAACAGAAAAAAATTACTATTGATTTTGAAGAAGTCGGAACTGTGTAGAAATACATTATAATAGCGACTGCTGTCCTTCGCACTGCTCCTTTTTATGTGCATTGTAGAGGTGTCTTAAAACAAAAACAACTTTTTCATCAAAAACAAATCTAGTAGCTCGATATAATCCCAAAATATAGAAAAAAACATATGGGTGTCTATTCCTTACACAAGTTTACGACTGGTTTAGCGTTAATTGAAATCGATCTGAAAAGTCTCAGTCCGCCGTCATGACTAACAAGAGTAAAACGGAAACAAAGCTCCATAAAACTTTATGGAACCTATATAGGTATCTTAAACTAGAACATTGAAACAACAAAATTTGATCTGTGTAATGAGATGACCAAGACTGTAAATAATATAGTTTCTATTTTTTTATTTATACTACCAAAAATAATAAGCCTATAACCGTATTAAATTATTTCCATTCAAAGTCTACCGGTTCATATTTAAATTAATTTATATATTATGACGTGTCCGAAGAAAATGTGCTTTCAGCTTAAGGCAGTTATTTCCAAAGTTACCATGGCATCGCATTAAAAATTTTATTTAAACATAATTTCATGTAAATGACCGCCTCTGGATTTTTTTTTAATTTTGAATTTTGAAGAAGTTTTGATCCCTTTGCCACATAAATCGGCTTTTATTTTACCAATAATACAAATAATGTCAATTTTAACGTTATTGAGTGTTTGTGGTTTATTGATGGCAACCAATGATTTGGCCCGAGAAAAAAAGTCCAGTGGGGTTATATCGCATGACCTGAATTAGATTATATCGAATCTCATTAGATTATACGATCATTATACTGTTCTCTCAATAAATTGATTGTGTCATGACATAGTATGGTATTTTGCACCATCTTGTTGAAACCAAATGTCGTCTAAATCAAAATAATTCAATTTATGCAAGAAAAAATCAGTAATCATGTGCCATCTTTTCCGTTTACACCTCGAGACCATAAACCACACCAAATTGTTAATTTTTGTGGATGTGAAGGTGTTTCAAGAGCAGCATGTGGATTTTCTTCAATGTAACAATTTTGCTTATTTGCAAAATTAGCTTCACCACTGAAGATGATTTTTTTCATGAAATAATGGATCTATTTCAAGTTACTCTAAAGCCCAATTTGCATTATTTTTCGCAACAAATGATCATTTTCTTTATGTTTTTGGGGTAACTGAATTTTATGCGCCTTAAAATTCAAATTTTCGAATTTTAAAAAATTTAATGAAATGAAAAATATTGTATATAGTTCCCTAGGGAAACCCAATTTCTTGCGAATGACGTGTAATTGATTGTTCTGGATTTTCATTCATACTTTGGTTCACAGCATTGATGTTTTCAGCAATAAGTTTAGGTTTTGACGGGTTGGATTCTTAGCTACACAAACCTTTTGTTTCGAATTTTTGATTTAAATTTCGAATAGTAATCTCTGTAGGTCGACTATGTTGGCCATAAATTTCACATAAGGCTCAAAACGTAGTCCGAATAGATGCATTATTTTAACCCACGTTAAGCTGTAGGTCCAGTCGCTAAATAACCTAGATGCTGATGCGCCTTTAACCGTAAATTCTTTCATTTCCTTTTCTTCTTTTACGCAAATAAAAGTGCTCACTGAAATTGTTTCTATCAAACAACATCAAAACCAAGCATTAATATTAATATCTAGCATTAAAAACGAAACGAAATTTGTCGTCAACCATGGCGTCAACCATGTCCTATTGCAGACCAATTTGGTTATGAGATAATTCGGTAATTGAAATCACTCTTAATATTCTGCTATACTTACCGTAAATATTTATTACGTTATCACATCGTCTTATATAAAAGATAAAATATTGAAGTTGATAATTCGGACTATCGCATTCGGATCGCTAAAGCTGATGAATTTTCTCTGAAGATACGGTGTCAGTATGATATTTATTGGCCGTAATTACGGCTCACGGTAAAATTGGCAACTTTTTTTCGACATCCTTAATAAAATATGCATCAGATATTGTATGTTGTTCGTATCTGAATATTAATTTCTCGTGAGATCATAAGGCGAAAAAAAAGAAAATTATTAACGCTGGCATATGGTGAAACGGCCTGTGGGTGTAGTGCATGAATATTCGGCGGTATTTCGTTACTGGTAATAATGTGTTGGGTGAAAATTTTATTAGTGTTACTGTAAAAACCAAAAATAGTTATTTTTTTATGCAAAAATAAAGAGAAACATTTATCAATATACAATATTTTTTATGCTACATATGTATATGCATTTTGGATGGACTGACTACTATATTGATTCAGTTTTTATGTTCCATATCAGTAAGATACATAGTATTTTATATAGATTTAAAGATAAATAAGTAGAGTTAGACGTCGGAGATAATTAAGCGGGGCTTCTAACGAGAGGTGCATATACCGGATTAAATCGTAGACCACGGATATAATGACCATATCATTGTCACTACGCACGGTAGTCATGATTATTATTTTTGTTACTATGCTTGCTCAATCTAAATCGATATACATTAGTTAAAATCACATATTAGAATCTTATTGGGAGGGAAGAATCTTATTGGGATTATAAAAACTGATATATACTAGGGTTGTATGACAAGTACCTGGCCTTGACAAGAAAAAATTTATTTATGTGAAAAATTTATTTTATTTTTCAACGTAATCACCTTTCAGTTCGATACACTCAGTTTTTTTATCTTTTGTATCTCCTTAAAGAAATATGATTGCTGCAACCCTTCAAAATAAATGTTCGTTGACTGTTCTTTGGTCTCTGGTGTACTGTGATGAATCTATGTTTCGTCAACAGTTAAGAATCGACGCCAAAAATCATTCCGATTGCTTTCTAACATCGCTAAACATTCTTTTGTAGTTAACATAAGTGTGCGTTTATTGTCAGTTGAGAGCAATCGCACCCATCTTGTGAAAAGCTTTTTCATATCGAAATGAGTTGTTAAAATATTGTGCACTCGTTCAGTTGAGATGCTCACAATCTTAACAATCTCACGCACTTTCAATCATTTCAGAAGTGGTAACCTCATTTGGATGACCTGAACGATCTTTATTAAAAATGCTTGTACGGCCACGTTTGAATTTTGCTGTTCAATATTTTATGGTTGATAAAAAAATTACAGAATCCCCATAAACTTCACTGAGCTCTGTTATAATCTCATTATTTGTTTTCTATTCAAAAACAACTATTTTATCACTGCTCGATATTCATTTTTTTCCATTGTAAAAATATCACTTTTTAAATACTAGCAGCGTTATCTCTGGCCTAGACTAGGTACCTATCATAAACTTTCGTATATTAGGTGTACAGAATGCCGATGAAGAACTATACAACATTAGGATAACCGCATTGGATTTATTGTTATGAAAAACCGTTTTACTACAACAAGAGCAATTAAGAACCATACATTTAAAAAGCACGGATGGCAAATTATAATATGAATTGTATAGCGCTGCCAAATAAGGTTTTTTGGCCTTTTATTGTATCGTCCACATTTTGTGTATTAATCTCACTACTGAACAGTGATGCTAGTGTCCAAAGTAGTACTGCATATATTCTGCTTAAGATGCATAGTAGAATGGACATGCTTTTACTGATATGCTTTCGTGCTTTTGGTAGGGTGCCATATACATCGTACTGTAGGGACTATGGTTTGGAAGTAATTATACATAGTAGTGCATTACCTTTGGAACTTATTCGGCTTAATCTGATTGCGTAGGGTTATATACATAAAATCTGGAATTCGATAATCTCACTAATTACCATACCATGGAATTATCATAACCCTATTTTCTTAAAACAAAATATGGTCTCCCTTTTACAAAGGCAATAAAGACAATATTCTCAGTTGCATGTTTTTTTTTTTGATAATTAGGATCTACATTTCTTTTGTCAATTCACACGTATGGAGTGGTATGTTATTGCTGCTGTAAACCAGATATTTAACATAACCCGAGAAAAAAATTATCTAAGGGCGTGAGATTGTTTAATCTTGATGGCCAATTGACATTACCATTTTGCGAAATAACACGCCCAGGAAACGTTTCTTGTACTAAATTGCTTATATCCACATTTATCAGTTCAAGTCAAAGATATTCCTAGAGCGTATGTCATTAAGAGTTCAGCCAAAAAAACCGCACCAAATAATGCCTTTCTGATGATAAAGAGATAACTCTTGAATTACTTAAGTATTTTCACGATCCTATATTCCTTCAGTTATGTTTGTTCACAAACTCATTAAGATAAATTTTTCTTCTAAGTGTGGATTGCATTTTGATAGCAGATATGAATAATTTCTAAGCGCTGTTAAATTGGATATCTTTCTATGGTGAATTTACAAAATGTATTAAGCGCAGTACTTTATAAGTGCCATTTTTATTTCAGACAGTGTTGGCACTGTTACGTTTCAAAAGTTATATTAACACTCTTATTGAAAAACTCTATATTATCATTATTTTTCAGTTTCTGTTGTTACTAAGTTTTAATGTTGAGTTATTGTTAATTTTTATTGTCAGTTATTGTTAAGTTTTATTGAGTAATCTCAAAATGGTTACTAAAATAAATTGAATAAATAAAACTCAACGTATATTTTCATTTATAAATGGTCTATCAGTACTGCTTGTTTATAACCTTGCTAGTATTTAAACAAAATAAGGGATATCTCTCAACCAAACCTGTCTATGCAGTGCTAAAGTGCTCATTAAATGATCGCTATATTTGATGACTGCATTTTTTTCATTAAACTTTGTAAACACAGTGGTATTCTAATTACAAAAATTGCTGAATATTTGTAAATAAATTAGACACATAATGGTTTTGTTCAAAGAATACAACACTGTTACAAATTAATACTTGAATTAGTATATTTGAATTTTAAGTTCCAGGACCAATAAACAGAGAGAACTACGTCGGGTGGATAGGATAAATGATTAATGATACAATATCTTATATCAATATTCGACACGCAACACGCCGTGGTTCTGACTTCCTAGTACTTTTATATGTTTCGTATTTTTTTGTATGTTCGTCGGGGTTAAAGCCCCGACGAAGACAAGTATTCGAAGACGAAGCAAAGTATTCCAACAGCTTGATCTTTTTTGAAAAATTGTATCTATATTTTAGCAAATATCGTGACTTGGTTGTCTTACCCGATCGCCACAAACAAGCAACTGAACGGTATTAATACAATTTTTTAACACTTGTCTTAGAATATGATACGTTCCTGTCCGATGGAAGATAGCGGAAATCATATTATTATCGTTTCATCAATTTTCAGCCACTATTTTCCAAAGTACTAGAAAAAGTTATAGCCGATATACTGCAAATTGAAATACTAAATGATAAATTAATTCCTAATTACCAGTTTGGCTTCAGACAAAATCACTTTACCATAGAGCAAATACACAGAGTGATTAACACAATATATACTGCATTTCAGAAAAATAACTATTGCTATTCTGTCTTTCTTCACGTCAGTCAGATGTTTGAGAGGGTCTGGCGCCCACTCTTGGTGCATAAGTTAAAAAGCATGTCGTCTCACACTCTTTACGGTATTCAAATTATATCTAGAAGAAAGATTTTTCTATGTGAGATATGATGATTACACAACAAACATTCATCCAATAAACGCTGGCGTTCGACAAGGAAGCGAACTGGATTCCATCCTGTACACGCTATATACTGCTGATTTCCCTGATAACACACAATCTTACATCTACCGTGGCGGATGACACGGCAATTGTTGCCAAACATCAAAATCCAGGCATTGTTACACAAACTCAAAAACAAATGAAGACAAATCGGTCATCGTAGTTTTCACAAAATGTCATGGCGATACACCAGAAATCCGGTTAAATAATAAATTCTACTCAAAAACAAAAACCGCAAAATATCTGGGTTTAGACATGGACAAAAGAATGACATGAAAAACTACACATGAGAGACTACTACATGAAAGGTACTTGGACGAAGATCACAGTTATTGCTTAGAAACAAACTTATAGCATACAATGCCATTATTAGTCCCATATGGACCTATGGGATCCAGCTGTGGGTTTCTGCCTCGAATAGCAATATGACGATCAATGAGAGGTTTTACTTAATGTCTGTGAGAACAGTTGCCGACACCACCTGCTATATTTCTAATAAAGTCACCTATTGTGATTTAAAAGTTCCTGCAGTAAAATAAACAATTGTGCAATTCAGCGAACGTTATCCAAACCGCCTTGAGAAACATTCTAATAAACTGTTATTAAATTCATTAGATAACAGTACCCGCATAAATAGGCTAGGCTACCCCTTAGACCCCTCCTACAACGCAACAAATAACGCTAATAATTAAGTTTAGTTTTTAATAGTTTAAGATAGCTTATAGGTTTTACAAAGTTAATTTAATTTTAACATATTAACAGTAATTTGCCATAGGGCGATTACTCTGTGAATCTATATCAATCAACCTAAATGCTAGACTTTTTTTGTAGTGTAAATAGATTGCATTACGACTACCCTGGTAAAGGATTTTAATACGTTTTACGTTTACAACTATATATACTATTTATTACAATTTATTGTATTTCAGAAAGTATCTCATAAGTTTTTAGTTACATAATCAAACATGAACCATATCACATTTCAATCATATAATATTCAGTTCCATCATCAAGAAATTGATTCAAAGAGCCCGAAACCATAAAATGAAAATAAAGCAGTTTATGTCTTTCCTTTAGTTTCGCCATGAAGGAGATAAGGTAATAAAAATAACTATTATCTTGAACTTGCAGAAATTTACATTGTATCTTGGGCGAACAAAATAGTTTCCTTTATATTTTCTTTTGGAAAAACTAGGTTTTTAACAATTTACTTTAAAATTTATATAGTAAGACCCACACTCATTCTGTGTAGTTATTTTAATAGTATGGTAGATATTGAAATTTGTATAAAGCCTTTCAACAATAAGTCTTTTTTGTGAACTATATACTAGGGTTGCTATATATATATATATATATATATATATATATATATATATATATATATATATATATATATATATATATATATATATGTATATATATATATATATATATATATATATATATATATATACATATATATATATATATATATATATATATATATATATATATATATATATATATATATATATATATAGTATGTATATATATATATAGTATGGTAGATATTGAAATTTGTATAAAGCCTTTCAACAATAAGTCTTTTTTGTGAACTATATACTAGGGTTGCTATATATATATATATATATATATATATATATGTATATATATATATATATATATATATATATATATATATATATATATATATATATATATATATATATATATATATATATATATATGTATATATATATATATATATATATATATATATATATATATATATATATATATATATATATATATATGTTCAGAATTGGTAACAATGGTGTTGCTGGACACCATCTGACATATACCTCGTAAAGTTTAACAATGTTGACTGTATATGTACCCAGAACGTTTTATCATACGGATGTTATTTGTGTTGGTTAATAACTTAAAAATTTAATCTCAGTTAAAAATGGAATTAATTCGTGAGAATTATTGTGCGATTATTTACTAGGGCTTTCGACGTGGATTATCTCAATAACAGGGCATCGATCAACTCACTTCGAATTTTAGCAATGAAGCAGCATCTAAAACCACCGTGTGTCACTGGTTTAATGAATTCAGTCATGGCCGTGGTGCGCTCCCAGACTAATTTAAACAATGTCGTTCAAAATTAGTTGTTGTACCAGAATACATCGATATTGTGAGTGAAGTGATAAAGCAAGATCATCGTGTTACATATCGTGAGATTGAGACATCCTTGGGCATTAATATGACAAACATACATAAGATTTTACATAAACATTTAGCCGTGAAAAATATTTGTGCGCGTTGTATTCCGCATAACTTGACAATCGCCCAAAAAAGGCTCGTGTGGATTGGTGCAAAAAAATTTTTAAAAAATACAATCGTGGTGCGGCAAAAGCCGTGTATAACATCTACACATGTGAAATGAATCTTGGATCTATGCGTATGAGCCCGAAAATAAACACCAGTCGACTGTTTATGGGTTTTTCAAAATAATTCCAACCCAATAAGAGTTGTTCACGTAAGAAGCAAGAGGTGCAGAGAATCGTAGAATGATCAGTTCTGAATGGTACACATCCATTTGTTTGTCCGAAGTCTTTGAAGAAATAACAAAAAACCACTAGCGACACAGGATCATTCTTTACTATGACAACGCGAACTCTCACACATCGGGCTGAACAACTCAATATTTGATTGGTCAAAACATCGAATTGATCGGTCATTCGCCGTACACACCCAACGATTTCTTTTTATTCCCATCCGTGAAGAATAAACTACGTGGTCCCCTCTCGTGGTTTATTATCCCATAAACATAAATGGTAACGGCCGGATTGTCGCTGTGTTGACATTAGCTGAACTGAATAGTTGACATCTATAAAAAAGGAATGTACATTAAGAAACAGCGTTTATAATTTGAGCACTCTTTGAACGTTCATATCTACACAATATGTTGAAGAAATAACGGAACTTTATAAACAAGAAAAAGTTAGTTATTTTGGTAAAATTATTTCTTTTTATCCAGAATAAATCCCTTCTACATCAATACACGAAACCGCGAAAGACGCAAATCAAACTTTATCGTTTTTGGCATAGACGACTCAAACACTCAAGCCAAATCTAGCCCACGGTGCCATGTTTCGCATATCAGTTCACAGATAAAACTAACGCCCAAATCCGTCACTACAAATTAGTTAAAGACGAACTGGATCGTCGTTTAAAGACTGGCGAGAGGAATATTAAAATTGCTTATCGTAATGGCCAACCACTTATTGTACCTCGTGAGCCATCCAAATAGTCAACATGTCATTTAAACTAAATAGTGTCTTATACGCGTAACCCAGCATTATTTCATAGCATTACTCTTATTTATCAAAAATGTATCCAATTTCTGCGAGCACTGCACGACTTCCAGGCACTTTTTGATACTCACCAATACAATCACATATTTAATATATAAAATAATATACTCGAGTTATTGCAATGGCGGGAACGTTTCTATGTGCTTAGTCAGTATATCTCAGAGATATAAAATAGATTTTTGATCTTTTTTTTTTGTAATCGCCTTTATGGCCCTTGTGACGGCTTCTTGTACTTATCTAACACTGTCATAAGCGTTTTATTCATGACAAGTTGACGTTTTAGGAACAGGAAACAATCACATGGATATGAATCAGGTGAATACGGAGGATGTCGAAGTACCCAGACTTTTTTTGTCAAAAATTCAAGAAGAACGACGGTCGTGTGAGATGGTACATTATCGTGCAACAAAAACCAACTTCCAGGCCCTCGATATTAGTAGTACCTCAATCGCCGATTCTCTTCCACAAACGCTTCATAACCATCAGATAATATTAACCCGTGACATTTTGAGCTTATGAAATGTATTCCCGAAGTATAATACTTTTAGAGCCGTAAAAATAAATCAACATTTTCTTCTCTCGTGATTTTTAGAAACGTAATGTTTTCGATTTCGGAGAGCTTGGGTACTTCCACATAGCATTTGGAGCTTTAATTGAGGTTCGTACTTGAAGCACCAAGTTTCATCACTATTTACAATTGATTCCAGAAATCTACAGTGCCGTATGTCTGTTTTAATACGTTTCTTACAAGGTTCAATGCGAGCAATTTTTTGGTCCTCATTTAAGGCGTGAGGAACAAATCGAGCACAGACTTTCCGTTTGTTTAAATCCTTTCTCAAAAGCTCGTGAATATTGATTGTTGTTGTATTTAATTCCTCTGCTATTCATCTCACAGTCGAACTCGTATCGTAGGCGATCATTTCATGCATGTTTTGCACCAATTAATCGCGACTTTTTTTCGGTCGGCCTGATTTTGTGTCGTATTCCAAAACATCATCAAAAATCACGGCCGTCCTGGAATGGCTTATACCATTCAAACATATGTGTACGGAAGAAGCAATCATCACCATAAACTTTTTTCATCAATTCAAATTTTTCTGTAAAAGTTTTACCAGCTTGAAACAAAATGTAATATTAGCTATTTGTTCCATCGTGTTTTTTGACGACATGATAAAAGGTACTGTTACTTTAAGCACTATATCAATGACTTTCCATTGATCTTGGGCTTGACAACCCATTGATCAATTCTAATGATGGCGGTCTCGTTTTATAGACAATATATACAGCTTTTAGATTATATATTGTTATAATAAATGGCGCTGGTAGTTTTCTTTAAATTTATGATTTCCGTTATTTTTCCGATGAACTGTGTATGATTAAACCAAATCTGATATATATTAATGATTTATTTAAAACTTTTAAAGAGTTATTATAAGATGAAATATATTCTCTAAGAAGACGTCATTAGTGTGTATTGGTACAAACATCAGGTTGGTAACGTAAATACAGGTAAAGGACCACGATACGGTAAAATGATAACAAAATTTTTAGTTAAAATTGTAGGGTAGCTACCTCGACGTTGTGTGGGTTCAACAGGATGACACGCTATAACTCGTTGCAAATAATATGTTCCGAACATGTTCTTTTCATAAATGGTGATGAAGATTGATCATAGGTACTGTGACTTGATTTTAAGTCACTGAATTTGAATAGGATTTTTTAAATCAAGAGTGTGTAAGTCATCAAGAAATGGACGTTTTAGTACTATAATTTTTAAAAAATAAATGACAATTATATAACTTTTAAATTTAATTAACATAATTTATTAAGTATGTACTATTTAGCTTAAAAGTTATGATTTTTAATAATTTAATGATTTTACAAACAAATGTAAATTAATGCTTTTATTTTAATTGTGTTTAGTTTATTTAATGATTTTCTTACATTATCAATAATGAAATTTTTAAAATATGCTTGAAAGTTGCAGTACTGTTTATTGTGGATATAGTTATTGTGATGTATAGTATAGTGTTGTAAATAATTTATATTTCTACTGCTACTGCTGTCCAGTTTTGAATACAATAGAAATAAGATTTATTGGAAATCCTTCAATAAAACTTATAAAAGGTTGTCCAATATGAGTGTCAGAACGTTAAAATGAGGCTCAATTATAACTACAAGTGGTAATCTGATAATTTTTACTCTA
The DNA here is from genome assembly GCA_031761425.1 of Cosmopolites sordidus. Classification (NCBI taxonomy): domain Eukaryota; kingdom Metazoa; phylum Arthropoda; class Insecta; order Coleoptera; family Curculionidae; genus Cosmopolites; species Cosmopolites sordidus. The sequence continues at coordinate 80,871 of JARFXV010000502.1, forward strand.
TTTTGAAAAACAATTGAAGATGTTATGTCGAAAAAAATTGAAAATAATGTCGTTCAAATACATTCGTGAATAATAAATTAAGGGCGTGAAATCACCGAATCTTGGTGGTCCGATAATATTATCATGAAATGTTGTGTCCTAGAAACTTTTCTTACATCTGGCGTACAATACATCATATGTCTGGTGAGATGTGTGACAAATCCCACCGTCTTGTTGAAAGAAAACATTATTTATATTCACATATATCACTTCAAGTCAAAGATATACTATTAGTATATTCCTATAGCGTTACCATTAGTAGTAATACTAGGGATAAGGTAATATAACATTCTCTGTATTTGCATGCTGTAGTCGCAACATTGCTGTAAGATGCTTTTGTTTTAGAGTTTGAGGATTAATTGTTCTGTTCTTATTATACTTATGTCTCTCGAAGTCATAATGATCTTTGATCTTACAAAAATGTGATCACTCCGTGTTGAATGAGTTCAGGGTTGTAACATCAGATACTACTAACTTTGAGGATAAAAGAATACAATCAGTTTCGTTTCTGGCTCATCCATCAGGGCTTATCCTGTTCATTTACGCTAAGCCTTTTTTTCAAAGGAACTATTCAGCTTTCCATAGTTGTTTTTAGCCAGACATTAATGAATATGTCTGGCTTGTTAAAAACTCGCCATCATGCGTTCTATGTTGTTTCTTTCGCTCGGTCAATATTTTCCAATATATTCTTTATCCTCAGTTTTTGAATAGCTTTATATGGCGTTAAAGTCGCCCATAACCACAACATGGTTTAGTTTGGGTCTCATCCATTCTTGCAGTTATAATACGAGGGTTGCTATTTACGTATCCGGAATTGGCAACAATGGTGTTGCTAGGCGCTATCTGATATACACATCGTAAAGTTTGACATTGTTGGCTGTATACCTACTCAGACCGTATTGTCATACGGACGCTATTTGCGCTGTTTAGAGATTTGAAAATGAAGAAGGTCGTCCAAAATAGGTTGTTGTGCCTGAAAACACCGATACTTTGTGCGAACTGATAAAACAAGATCATCATGTGATATACTGTGAGATTGAGGCATCCCTGAACATTAGTATGACAAGCATACACGAGATTTTACCTGAACATTTAGCGGTGAAAAAAATTGTATGCCTTGTATTCCACATAATTTGATAATTGCTCAAAAAAGGGTCGTGTCGATTTGTGCAAAGAAATGCTCAAAAAATACAATTGCGGCGCATCAAAAGCCGTGTATAACATTTACATAGGTGACGAATTTTAGATTTATGTGTATGAGCCCGAAAGTAAACAACAGTTGTATGGGTCTTTCAAAATGAGCCAAACACAATAAAGGTTTATCGCGTTTGCCAGATGTCTTTAAAAAAATAAGAAAAAACAAAACTCAATGATTTCTTTTGTTTCCGTCTATGAAGAATAAACTACGTGGACAACCAATTCCGACACCCGAAGAAGAGGTTGATGCGTCCAAAATGCCTGTTTAGGCGATACCTTAATCGGAATGGAAAAAGTGCTATGAAAATTGGTTCAAACGTAACCAAAAGTGTATCCATCATCGCGTAGAATATTTTGAAAAACAATGAAATTATTTTAAATGATAAATATTTGTTTTAATTTATTATTCCGGATTCATAAATAACAACCCTCGTATTATCATAAAGCATTTCAAGCTACTCATTTGTGTACATGGATATAGGGGAATAGCTTTGGATTATTTGAATTCTACAGGTATTTGATGTTTCTTTCAGAAATTCATTTAAATCTAATATCATTTGGATGTAGGGGAATAGCTTTAGATTATTTGAATTCTACACGTATTTGATGTTTCTTTCAGAAATTCCTTTGAATCTAATATCATTTGGATCAAGTGATTTTTTAACAAATCAATTTAAATCACACTTCTCCTTGGGTATCGGTGTCATGTGTTCTATACATCAGTACAATTCAAGACTGCATAATAACAGTTTTCTCAATTGCTTCTTACTTCTGAGATCCGTATTATATCCCATTTAATTTTGCTGGCTTCATACTCTAGGTCGAATTATTGCGAATCGGTTAGTAGGGATCGGAAGTTGTATGATAATTATCAAGATTGCTTCTGAATTCGCCTTATTCTTGAATATAATACAATATGCAGTAGTTGATTAAAGCGAATTTTTACCTCCCTCAGATTTCTTGAGGCCTTCCTTAGAGGGGTGAGACTTCTCATCATACCAAACATAACGCCATTTGACTTCTTCAAATCAAAAACTGCACCAAACAGAATGAAGAGGTAACTCCTGAATCAGTTAAACATTTTCATCGGCCCAAATCCTGACGTTTTGTTTGCTGACAAATTCATTAAGCCAGAAGTGCTCTTCGTCGGAACGGCTTATTTTTCCCCAAAATTGGGTTTCTAGAATGCATTCCACCAGATAAAGCCGAGGGGGATATTTGATTATAAATTTCCTGTCATCAATATATTTTTGTACTTGATAAACAGCATAATATCAGTAATATCGAAATTGTTAATTTAGAGATTGGTCAGAGCCCTATTTACATCTCAAGTACAGTATAGTGCAGTTTTATGCTAAATTGAAGAAATAAGCAGAATATGTAGCAATAGCGATACTAATAGTATATTTGTTGAGATGAAATGTTATAATTTTCGACACACTCTTAACATTATACTAGTTTATTGAAACATCCGTTCTTCTTTTAGTTTAAGAGAAAAACTCTAACTTAAGACATGTACTCTGATACTAATTTGTACAGCAACCAAAAGCAAATTCAAAAATTCAAATGATTCATCGCTATATAAATATGTAAACTGAATTCACTTTATTTTCAGCGTCTCAATATACGATGCTTCATCGTCATCATTCAGCGTACGATTTATTTTACCTTCTGTTCTGTTTTCATCAATAATAAAATGAAAATGAGAAAATTTATTCGAGAGAATATTTGTTTTTGTTTTGTTGTATGGAGCCAAATAGTAGATTTTGATGGACAGACACAGCAGTATTCTGATAGCATGAAAAAAGAAATTTCTTAGAGGAATATTAGTAGTTACCAGGTTAGGCAGAGTGAGAAATATGGATATTAGAGAGACACTGGTAATAGAGTTTACACAGGAGACTATTGAGAAAAATACTTAGGATTATCAGGATACTTGATAATAAGGTCGAAAATAAGGTTTACAGAATTTTATAAACATGGATACAAAGCGAGAAGCTGAAGAGCAACATAAAGTGTATGTATACAAATGTTATAAATTACGAAGGATTTCTTTTGGGCTGTAATTATTTCAACCGTATAATGCCTATAGATTTAATAGGAGGATGTGATAAGTATTGGTTAAATATTTATCTCCATGTTCACCGGACTTGGCATTTTTTAATAATCACTTGTTCAATTCGTAGCTTTAATTTGCTGCATTTTTGTGATTAGGAAATAATTTGGAGGTCATTAAAAGACAGCTGGATGGGTTGTTCGATGATAAGCCTCAAAATATAAACTCAATATAAAATTGGTAGAAAGATGAGTTGAAAGAAGAGTTACACAGTCTGTGTTAGAAGACAGCGTTTTTTTGGAACTACAGCAGATATCCCTGTCTCTCTGTCGCGCTGCGATTGTACCGTCAGAGGGTTATGGCGCAAACATAAATTCATTTCTGTATATCTCAAAACCTCAAAGTGGAAACGTCTATTCTGAAATGAGTTTCAAGTAGGAGAGGCGTTTTGAGGCAGTTTTTCTTTGAAAATACCTAAAAGAACCTAAATTATCATTTTAGTCGCCTGCCAAAGTAATTATAACATCAAAAAGTTTCGTTGTAAAGTGGATCGAGTGGTATGAGTTGTTTAGAAACGTCGATAATTACGACTACCGGGGTTCCAACCGAGGAACCACAGTAAAGCGGGACAATGCGAGTCAATCAATTCAAGAGAACTCCCACTCTGCGATTGCGTTAGGCCTGCGTCCAACTGGTTAAGAGGCAAATAGATGTGAGTACCAACATAATTCAACGGTGTTTACAAGAAGTAAACGTGAAATATCGTCCTACGATCTTGAAATCGTTGGAAGGCTTGGACTAAGGAAAATAAAGATCGCGATTGGACCAAATTTGTTTTTTTCTGATGACGCAACTTTCTGGGAGTGCGTTCTCCTAAAACATGCTTAGTCCACTAGCGATATGTTTGGTGGACTTCTCTCAGTGCGGTTTTGGCTATTTAGAATCTGGACGCCAAGAAAATGGTTAAGATGTCTCAGCATGGACTCTCAAAATATGTCAACACAATGTTCAAAAAAAATTTCAAAATGTGTGCTTCAAGACATTAATGATCTCCAACGTCGAAATCGTCTGTGCAAGTCTTGGAAAAAGAAAAAATGGCATTTCGACAATGGACCGGCCTTTACCATCTCCATATGCCAACCCAATTTAAAATATGTAGGGAATTATGAAGACCCAACTAGCTGGAAAACTGATGTACGATTTGAAGTAGCTGGCACGCAATATTCGGAAAATTTGGCGCTCTTTGTCCGTCGACTATGTAAAAAACTGGTCGAAAGTATGCCCACAATGTACGAGGCCATACTCGAGAATGATGGTGATTACACGGCTTATTAAAGCAAAATTAAAAAATTGCTCTGTGTCAATTGTAACGTACTTTTATGTATAAAAAATATACCGTTCATGTAAAAAGTTGTATACCGATCTAATATTTCTGTTGATTAAATATATTTTTGAATATTTAAATAAATTATTTTAATTCTATAGAAGAAATGGGATGATTATATGTCAGCACCTAATATTTCAAGGCGTTTTAATAACATTTAATTATATGGAAAAGTCTAAAACTAATAAACTTCAATTTTTGTAGATGCTAAGTACTTTTATTGTTATTATAAATAATTGCGTCAGGGGTTTGCCTCTTTAACCCACGCCGCAGAATGGAAAAACAACAAACGACACCTTAAACGTATAATTTTCTATACCGGTTTATCACCCGAGCCCATCTTCGGGTAACGGTTTCCGCACTGATAATTTATTCGCGAGGGCCCAAATTGAAAATGACTTATCGGTCGGATTTTATATATGCAACGATATTGATCGCTTAAACCGTTAAACAATCGTTATTTCAAGAAAAAAATTGCCTTCGACGGGTATACGTTGCTGAATTTTAATTTATGTTCCGCGGGTGAAAAACGGCAGATGCAAGATGGGAGATTGGTTTTGGTTTGAAGAGAAGAAACAGGAAGATGATTGGAGAACGATGAAAACGTGCCGTCGTGCGCGCTAAAGTCGGATTACTCGCAAAAATATCTTTCGGATCTTTAGGTTTATATTATAGCAACGGTTAAATTGAATAATATTATTAAGTAAACTTCGGTCTGGTAACAACATTTTGAAGGATGTGTAGCTAATTCGAATTTTAGTCGAAAACAAATTTCAATACGAAATCGCTTTTTTGGAACCTCTCAGTAAACATTTCGTTAGTTACGTTAGTGTCATCAGGGGAGAAAAAAACTCATTCTAACTTGTATGTATCTAGAGGCTTATTATTTGTAATTTTAATTGATTTAATTAACCAATTTTTATCCATTGTTGTTAACGTATGGTCTTCTTTTATATAAGAATTCACGTATGCAATGAAACAGGATCTGAATAGCGAAGCGATAAGAAAAAAGTGTTATAGTATATTCTGAGAAACAATGTTAAATTATGTTTTCACGCTAAAGCTTTCAATTTAATTTTTGATAATTTCGATTTCGGAACCCTTGCTAGTTTTCTACTAACAGCAAGTCGATCAATCTATGGGCGTTTTACTAACCTAAACTAGGTTAACATCATCAGGAGATGACTAGAACTGTATTTTTTTTTAGACATGACGTTGGAAACAAAGGTCGGTACACAGTCTAAAATTTTATCTCACTTTGGTGCTACGACAGTACCTTTTAAAACACCATTGATGTTTAAACGATTTCGATTTGGCGTCATATATTTTTCGTGTGGTAACATGTCGAGTTTCGAGCCATATAAAGAGCATTTGCGACAAGTACTGCTTTTCTTGTTTAATCAAAAGGAAAACGCAAATAAAAACCATCGTGTATTTGCGGAAACTTATCGGTGACAATGTCCCAATGGAAAATACTTGTGGGTGTTGATTTAGATGATTCTAAAATGATTTCGACTTAAAAGACACAGAACATCTAGGTCAGCCGAAAACATTTGAAGATGCCAAATTGTAAGCATTGTTGGGAAAGATCCAGAAGGCAGAATGGAAAATGGGTACCACATACAAATGACAGACAGCTGGAAGAGCGAAAAATGGTATGAGAAATTTTGCTTTCACGGCATGAAAGAAAAACTTTTTTTGAATCGGATTTGGAGACGAAAAATCGATATTTTTCGAGAACAGAACAACAATTAACATCGACTACAAGACCGAATCGCTTTGGACAGAAGACAATGGTGTTCATCGTGGGATTAGAAGGGCGTAATGTATCATAAGTTTCTGAAACCTGGTAAAAGAGTTAATACTGTTCGCTAACGGCAACAAATGATCAATTTAAACCAAACATTGGTCGACAACGACAATTGTAATACGACAATGCCTCATCATACTCATCGAAAGCGGTCAAATACACCATTTCTGCATTTGGCTTGGAACTCTTGCCCCACCCGCAGTACTCACCAAAATTGGCCCCTTTCGGGTTACCACTTGTTTTCATCGATGTCCCACGCATTTTCCATAAAACATTTCGACAGTTACGGAGATGTCGAAAAATGGCTTGATGACTGGACCATATAAAACGATGACGGTTTTTTTGAGAGGGCATCCACATATTGTCAGAAAGACGAGAACAATGTGCAGCTAGCGATGGCGCATACTTCGAATAAAACATTTTTTGCCTTTCTCCCAAATTAAATGTGTCTTTTTTAAGAATCTATGGCCTTCTAGCTATCATCAGACGAACTCTAGTCGGACGACGGTAGTCTTTTGAAGGAAATGCCGGAGCCACAAATCATATAAAATGGCCATGTCGGATGGCTTATGTAATCTTATACAACCCTCCCCATACTACGGCGGATGTTAGTAACAGCCTAATCCACGCGAACCGCCCATGTCGTCCACGTTCCGGGTAGAGTACCAGGTATGCTCAAAAATTGCATAGCGGACCCGTTGGGTGAGATATTAATAAGCAAAAAATTTTACCCATACATCACGTGTGTGCTTTCCGGCGCTCCAGGTCAAGTCCGGCTGCTGACGGCTATAAGACGAGAACCCAATTTTGAGTGAGTTGTTGGTATTAGTATGGCAAGTGAAGAACGGGCAGAGCACCCACGAATAGTACGAGTGAAAATTGAAAATATGATTGGATATAAGCATTGTCTGATTTATATCAAAAGTAAAAATATATTAAACCACTTATTTTGATGTCATTAAAAAAGAAAAAAATTAAAACAATTGAATCTATTGCTATTTTTTATTTGTTGGTTGCTGTAGAATATTGAATATTTTTAATATAAAAATAAATCCTTGGCTATCCCGTAAAGCCAAAGTGAAAAATAATATTTTCGTGTCTTTGCCAGCTACAGACTAAACAAAGGTCAACAAAAGGAAATTGTGTGGAAAATCCTCGAATTTCGCCATACTAAGACTTTAGCAAATATGACTATATTCAAAACAAACAATGAAAAAAAGTTATTCTCTTATACAAACAAAGAGTCAGTAACAATAAAAAGTAAAAGTTTCAACGGCATAAATAAAACTTCAAGCGCAAAGAAAATATTTACATCTATACAACAGAAAGGATTCGGAGTAAATTTCTGAAAGTAATGAAAATAAAAAACTGCTTTGAAGTTTTTTTCTATTTTTCTTATATCGTCCCCTCTAGTAATTTTTGTATATTTTCTTCAAGTTATGTTAATATTCTTTTATTAACTATTTTTTTTTGTTTTAGTTTTAATTGAAAATTGAATTATTGAATTCCATCCATCGTGTTTTAGGTCTTCTTCGTGAACCCTTATGATCAAGCGGTATCCATCTCAGGATTGTTTTAATCCATCTGTCGTCACATCGCCACGCAATATACCCTGCCCACCTCCATTTCAATTCATTCACCTTTGGCATAATGTCACATACTTTTGTCTGTTCTCTGATCCATGTGCAGGTCTTTCTGTCCCGCTTTGTAATGTCAAGCATACACCTTTCCATTCCCCTCTATGCTACCCGAAGTTTTTGAATTAATTGTGATGTGAGGGTTCATGTTTCATTTCCATATGTCAGAACAGACAGCACGCACTGATCAAAAACTTTTCTCTTCAGACAAACGGTGTTTGTTCTTAAACAATATGTTGAGCTTGCCAAATACCGTTATTTAACATACCGTTCCACTTCCCGGGCATTATCCATACTATATCCTCCATTGAAATTATTTGCCCAAGATATATGTAGTGGTCCACCACCTCTAAATCGCTTCCTAAAATAGATATTTATCTGTTTTCAGCAAATTCGTTGAACGTAACCTGACTCTTTTTCATGTTAACTTTCAAACCAAATGGGTTTCCCGCCATTTGCAGCTCTTGTATGTATTTTGGTAGTTCATCTGGGTCTTGTGACATGAGGACATATCATCTGCAAACCTAAGGTGACTTAAGTATGCACCATTTATTTTTATTCCATCCTGTTCCCAATCCAGATTACGGAATAAACCTTCAAAGCAGGCTAAGAAAAGAACAGGTGATATGGAATCACCCTTCCGTACACCTCATACTATATTGATTTTAGCTTCAAGTTCATCTATGTGAACTGTCGCTGTGGCTTCATCATACATGGATCTCAGTAAGTTGATATAGACTCTGTCTATCTCTTGGTTTAGCAATGCATCCAGTCAAATGCCTTTTCATAGTCAATAAAATACTGGCAAAATTGTACTCAAAATGCGTCAAAGAACAAAAAATATCCAACCTATAGAAATATGCTGATAAAAGTCAAGCACAGTCAACAAAGCGGTTTGACAAAATAATTTAAAAATAGCTGCCCCTCTGAAGCAGCTTCCCAGAATTCACTTTGTCCTTCTTCGATTTTACCATCTTTTACGTTCTCTTCGACGTTCTATATCGAAGAGGATATATCCAGAATATAGTGATATTGCACATTGTATTAGATGGAATTTTATACTGACTATTCAGACCGATATATTAAAATTTCAAATCAATTAAATAAGAACTACTTCAATATGGAAATATAATTTGCTGTTAGAAGATTGGCTTTTTTTGATTTAAAGTTATTTGAGGAAATGAAACATAAAGCTGTCAGTTTCAAGGGGCTTTAGCTCTCTAAGGGAGCATCTGCGTGAGAGTGTAGTGTATGTTGAATTGACATGAAACCATTACTAGAATATTACTGTTTGCGTTTGTTTGTGAAATTCCTGGGTGCATTACATATAAGATTGTATATATTTCTCACTCTTTTATTGTTAATATAAAAATCCAAACGTTAAAGTATGCAATCTATCTACAAACTAACTAACTTTTAATCCGACCTGCGTTTTTTTATAAAGGCTAAAAGCTGCAATACTGCAAGCAAATATTTTGAAAGGTCCCCAGCAGGCATTTACGGTAGCGACCGCGATCGTCGAGCGAAATGACAACAAAACACCCATTACGACCTGGTATAAAGTTTGCTTAAAACTACTCAACATAATACCCATTAAATTGGCCTTGTTCCACGGCCCTTTTCATTACACGGCTTTGCTCCACGAGGGTCTCGCTTTATTATTCGGCTAATGATTTGTAAGCACCTTGTTTCAATTAAACTGTATTCTGATGTTATGGATGTTATATGTTTCTATATTTAATATTTTGAACAATGAAATATTTTTCAGCAGCTTATTATTGTCATTAAACATGAAAGCTAACAAGATCACTCATTTTGTAACGGCATTTGACCGATTTGATTATGGCGCTTAGTATTATCTTGATACTATTCAAAAACTATTCATGTTCCTACACACTAATTTAATATGTTATGTTTTATGTTGTAATTTATTTATTTAGAGAATGACTTACATAGATTTATGTTCAGTATCAGTTATATACATTACACAAAGACAGATTAAATTGTAAAAGACAAAAATACAAATACAGAACCAAAGACACATCACAATAAGTACATCAAATTTTAAAATCGATTCCATTGATCCAGTCGAACACGGAGACTGTGACTTCAAATAATTGTTTTTGTTTCTCCACCATATGCTGTAGGGGGCAGTCTGCGACGATGTGATAAAGGGTTTGGTGGGGTTCACCTAGTTCAAGTCATACGCTAAATAAATAAATTACAACATAAAACATAACATATTAAATTAGTGTATAGGAACATGCAAAAATTTCTAGTTATCAAATAGTATCAAGCGACATAATCAAATCGGTCAAATGCCGTTACAAAATGAGTCATCGTGTTAACATTCATGTTTAATGACAATAATAGGCTGCTGAAAAATATACAATTGGAAATATGCATTGGTTGAACACTTTTACGTATTCTCAGTATTTCTAACAGTCCAGTATGCCAAGCCATGTCCATGCTGATAATGCTCTTCTGGGATTTTCTTTTCTGGATTTTGCCATTGGTTCAATATACATGTACTCATCCACTTTCTCCAGAGTTCAACTGTTTATATTTATATTTCTACAAATCTGAAATGGGTGATATTTAGGTTGTGATATTTCAAATCCAACTATCTAAATAAATCTTTTAAGATCAGCGTAAAGAATTTCGGCGATATCTTACAATAAGAGTGTCAGAACTTTAAAATGAGACTCATTGATCACTACAAAAGATTATCAGATAATTTATATTTTATCTTGAAGAAAAAAAAATGGCATTGTGTTTTGAAAATAATGTTATTCAAATATTCCAGTCGGCTTCCCCTGGTGAACTGAATTTTGGAGACGCAATGTTCGATTACTCTTTCGCACATATCGTGTGGTATATCTTCAATGGTGGCCTGAATGTTTCGTTTTAGATCACGAATTTTTCGAGGTTTATTTCTGTAAACTAAAGATTTAACATAACCCCACATTTTACCATAATCCAAGGGTGTGAGATCACATGATCTTGGTAGCAAGTTAACATTCGGGAAATAACACGCCCAGGGAACTGTTCTTGCAATAAATGAATTATCTGGAGTGAGGTTTAAAAAATTGCACCATCTTGTTGAAAGAGAACATTGTTTATACCCACGTGTATCAGTTTAGGCCAAAGATATTCTGTGAGCACATTCCTATAGTGTTCATCATTAGTAACATGAACATCCTCTTCACAAAATAGGTTCCTATAAGTCCTTCAGTCCAAAAACTACACCAAACAGTGACTTTCTGAGGATGAAGAGGTAACACCTGAACCACTTGAAAATTTTTATCGACCCAGATTATGCATTTATGGTTGTTTACAAACCCATTAATCAGCAGTACGCTTCGTCGGAAAAAAATTCTGGGCGCTGTTATAATCAGTCATAGTCAGTTGACACACTGTACTGACATAGCGGTCTATGAGTAACATTTACATTTCAAACAGTGTTGCTATTATTACGTTTCAGAGCTCTAGCACTGATATTGGAAAAGTCTTTATATGAGCCATTTGTAGCAAAAGTCTATTGGTCAGTTGTTCATGGCTTTTTGTATGGCCCATAGTTTTGTACTATCAAATGATTTTTTATAATCAATAATGGTGACGAACAAGAACAAATAATGATGCTCTTACAGTGAAGAAATTATATACATATGTCCTTTTCGTAATCCAGCCTGCTCGACTGACATCCTCGGTATGCATCCACTTTCGATGTTAGTCGATTGACGGTTATCCTTTTAAGCATAATATAGATTTGCCACCATACGAATATGGATCGATAATTTCTGATTTTGCTCTTGTCTCACTCTTTAAATCTCAATATAAAATTACTTTTATTCCAGTTTTTATGGATCTCGGCTCTGTGGAGACATTTATTAAAAACATTTTAAAAGTTTGCAATATTATTTAATCTCTTTAGCATTCTGTAACTATTTCATTTAGGCCTGCTGCTTTGCTTTTTAGTTCCTTTAGCGTTTGTTCTATTTCAAACCATTCTACTAGTTTTATCTCTAATACCCAGTATATTTACAAATATTAAATTGTTTAAATGTTAAATTGTTGTTGTTGTAAATATTATTTTTTTTGCGAAAACAAACTTATTTAAGTCAAGAATTCATAAAAGGTCTTTCAAATTGAGCGGGTTTTTTAATTCTTGAATAAAACGCACAAATTGGGTTTATTTCAAAACACTTTATATTGATAATTGAAGCATAGTGTCTGACATTTAAACACTAAAGACAATATCTGTCAAATAACCACCTCTTACAGCTTCACATACGTCCACTCTTCTGTCAAAATGTTGGATGATATTTTGACATAATCCCACCAATGACTCGAATAAGTTTATCCTATAGTTCAGGAATCGATTGTGGGTTGTTCTTATAGACCTGGATTTTTACGTAACTCCAAAGATAATAGTCCAACGCTGTCAAATCACATGATTTTTCTGGCCAATTAACATCACTATTTCTTGCAATAATTCGTTCAGAAAATTTTTCTCTTATAATGAATCAATTGTTTTGTTAATAGAGTGAGGTATAGCGCAATCCTGTTGGAAGCAGATATCTTCCATATCAATATTATTCAATTCAGACCACAGAAATCTAGTTATCATCTCAGGATATAGAACACCATTCACCGTTACAGTTTCACCAACATTCTGAAAGAAATACGGCCCAATTACACCTCCTGATCATAATGCAAAACAGACAGTGACTCATTTGGGATATAAAGGTTTCTCATGAATCAATCGTAGATGTTCCTCACCCCAAATGCCGTAATTTTGTTTATTAACAGCCACCTATTCAAAATATGTTCATTTGAAAAGACGACTTTTTGAATGATCTACTGGCTTTGTTACTATGTTATTTGATCCTTATGTGACGTCAGAGCTGAATCTTTCGAAAAATACGCCATATCGTGGATTCACTGAGTCCAAATTGTTGTGAACATCGACTAATGGAAATGTCTTTATCTTTAGCAACACTTTCACGTACCAAACCAATATGCACTTGTGAATGACCACTACGACTATATATTACTCTTGTTTTTTGACTTCCGCCGAACCAGTTTCTTGAAATTTTTGAACAATTTGATTGATAGTGCTGTTAGGTGGACGATTATGCAAACCGTAAATATCACGTAATTTTCTAAATACGTTTTTCACTGAACGCCCATTTTCATAAAATAATTCGACCATTTTAACGCGTTGTTATATTGTGTACGGCTCTTATAATTGACAATGTGTGTAGGGTGACTTATAAATGTCAAACATTATACTTCTGAAATACGACTAAACCTAAGTAAATTCACAACGCCATCTGTGTTTTATTTAAGCATTAAAAAAAACCGATCAATTTAAAAAACCTGTTATATAACAAAATTTAAAGCCATGTTCAGCCAGTAATTCCTACTGGGTTACATTTTTTTAAAATTTTTATTATGTGTTATTTGTATTTTCTTACTTTAGTTTCACACTTGTATTGCTGTTGTGCTTATATCTGTGTTCAATTCGAAGACCTCCCATGTCCGTAGTATGAATAATTGGATTCTGTGAAATGGCCCCTGGACTCAATTGAAAGTATTAATGTGTTATCTGACTTGGTCAATCAGTTGCTAGACGTACAGGGCATTAAATAAATATTATAGAACTCTAGAATCCCGGGCTTAAAATGTTTGAGAGACGACCTTGCCATCAAAGCAGCTGCTGCAAAGCAATAATAGCTTTCAGAGCATCGAAGGCCAATTAGAGTGCGAACTGTATACAGTTGTATAAAGTTGTTTGTTTTTTTTTGGTATCGACACTATTTTGTGTTATCTCTCATAGCTGAAAACCTATACTAACGGGTTGATTAATACACCGATACTCTACCTGGCATGAGGAATTGAAAGGAATTATTAACATTGGTTTTAGGACGACAACCCACAACTCTCTGCACCGGAGGACTTATTATCATGCCGTGGAGAGTTATTACCTATAACTAGAAGTAGATCACGTTTGGTATTACCAGGAGGTAACCAGATTGACGAGCATTGTACCAAAGATAATCCCTGAAATTTTACTCGTTTATTATCTTAAAACTTTCCACGACCCCATATATATCAAGAGCAATGTTGAGGTCTCTTAGAGGTCTTAATTTAGAGGTTATATTTTACCTTAGTTATCAAGACTTTTCATCTACTGAGTACTCGTGAGGTATTATCAGTAAGCTTACTCTGAATTTCCATAATTGTTTTCAAATCCTAGAAAATCAGAGATTCGCAATATATCTATATTATAAATATTACATCAGCTCTGGAACAAAATGTCTCAATTTTTAAGCAAATAGTGCTGATTGCTTTTTTTAGTTGATCTTTGCCAACTCGAATAATAGATGTATCCATAAATAAAATCGTTTTTTGATACTGTACAATTTATTTTATTTAAAAGTTAACACAGTTTTAATCTACAACGTAAACTCCATCGTTATTGACAAACTTCACCATCTTTTTCCATTCTGTTTTTGTAAAATGGGGGTGATTTTGAAGTTAAATATTCTTCGAGTGCAGTTTTAATAGCTGTCGCAACAGAAGTGTTTTCTTCCAGAAAGAAAATGTTTTTTGGATCTGAAAAGATCCAATCTGATGGTGTAGCATCAGTAAAATAAGCTGTGTACTTACCAGCTTATCTCTTAGATTTTTCTTGAATGATTCTGACACTATAAGGTCTTGTATTGTAATTCTATAGAATGACACCTTTTCGATTAATCAGTGTTGGACGTCTCAGAATCAAAGCAATTTTTAATCTGTCAAGCTAGGCACAATAATATTTAGCATATATTTAGCATATTACAGTTTCTTTAGGATTGAGAACCTCAATTATACCATACTGACTGTAAAACTTTTTAAAGTTGGCAAGACTACTTTTCAAATGCGAAATACTTTTTTTTTGAAGTGGGTAAAGGTGACTGACCTATTGTTAATCATAGTTTTTCCTTATGTGGATTGTTATATTGAATCCACTTTTCATATCCAGTATCAATTTGTTTGAAGAAAAAGTTTGCTCCTTAAATTGGATAAAGTGCACTGCAGATGGTTAAACATTGAATTTTGTTTTCAACTAAAAATTTAAAATTCGGCACCCTCATTCTATTTTTTGCACTTTGTTCAGTTATTTTAAACACCGTTGTATCGCGGACTATGAAATTTTAACCTTTTGTGGCTAATTCCTGAATAATTCGTTTGGGGTCAGCTTGAATTTCAGCCAACCATTATCAAACTCAACAGGTCTTTCAGATATTATATAATTGAATAGTTTGAAATCAGTGTTGATTAATTTTTTAAACCAGTGCTAATATGTTTTGTTATCCAAGGCATTAGGATATATAGCAGTAATGCCATTTGTGGCATTATTATGCTTTCAAAACTTTAAAGCATCAAATATGTAAATCAAATATCTAGACACCAACCTATTCATATACTGTCCTTCCATTTTTGTAGGGTTTAACTAATTGTTTTTCAAAATTTAACACATTTATTATTTAATCACATTAAATATCAATCTATTTTATTAGGATATAAGTTATCTTATATTAAGATAAAAATATTGTCAGGAGATGGCAGTGTTTTTAATAATTAAAACAAAAAATGATTACTTATGGGTACATGTAAAAGTTTCGTACTTAATGATTAAAAAGAAATGATATTAAAGATAGTCTGGTAAGGCCTTCTTAAAGTGTTGTTACGATTTTAACTCGTCTAGTTTCAGATTTGTAGTGTAAGTGTATCTAACAATTAGCACGATGATTTTTTTTTGATTATGTGTCCTATAATTTCTAGTTAATTATGGTTATTCGTATAAGTAACCCTCTTAAAATTCCGGATTGTTGATGGCCTTTGAGGTTAGCTTTAGGTTTGTCCTCTTTTCTAAAAATGGGTCTTAAGAATTGCATTTACGATGTAAATAAGTATTTAGAAAAATTTAAACTCTTAGCATTTATGCTGATTTATGTAGTTTTATAGGCAATTATACGTGTTTACCCAACGTGGATAATATTGGTAAATTTGAAAATGGCATAATTATTTTCAGAAATGATATTTAAATAATAACTAGTTCGTTTAGTTATGAATTAAATATTTTCCGCATGGGCACTTTATGTTTTCAAAGGTAGTAAATACGTTGAGGTTGCGAAATATTGTAATATGTGGGCAGTTTTAAAATTCAAAAATAAAATATTGTTTTCAGAAATTTCGGTCTGAATGAAGGATATTCAAATATTTATTTTTCAGGATATATCGATAGCGTATTTTTACATAAAATATCAGCTGACGAATCAAAGATTTTATTTATGTCAAACATTTATGGTAGCTTTATGTATTGATTATTTTGCCATTATTATATTAAATACTGTTTTTACGGAATTATAAAATTTTATATACTTAAATAAAAATGAATGAAGAGAACATTTTACTCAGAAAATTGGGTCTTTTAAAAATCAATTTAAAATATAATAGGTGTTTCAGTTAATAATGTCGATTTTGCTAAGAGATACCATTACTAATACATTTGTCTGTATAGAATAATGACGTCTATAGAGTTTTGGAGGATAAACATACGCCATCATAGGCCGGTTCGTTATTAATTGTCTTTGTGCAGGTTTTCATAACTTTCAATATGTGGAATTATGTACTATAAAAAGACGTTTTGCGGAGAAGTTTAGTAACTTTCTTTCATTTGAAGAAAGCTGAAAGTTATTGACTGTTTGTTGAACTTATGGTGAACATGCTCTAACCCACGAAACGATGATTTAAACGCTTTAAAAGTACTGATTTTGACATAAAAGACAAGGGGCGTCCAGGACAACCGAAAAATTTTGAAGATGCTGATTTGCACACATTATGGGATAAATAATCAAATCATACGTTGAAACAATTGGCACAAGCATTGAATGTTGCCCAAAACAAATGGATGGAAAATGGGTTCCATATGAATTGAAGGAAAGAAACCTTGAAAGGCGAAAAATTACTTGTGAAATGTTGCTTGCGAGTGAAAAAAGAAATGGTTTTTTTTTTGTATCGAATTGTTAACAGGTGATGAATAGTGGATACTGCATATTTTCAATAACCGCAAATGCCAACCTACCTATGTAATTTCCAATCACCCTACCCGCTACTACTTAATTATTTATTACTTGCCAATTGTGGATACCATTTCTGGCATCCACAATTCCATAATTCAAATTTATGCTCAGTGTTATATAGGTATTTTTATGAACTTTTGGTGTTTTTTAATAATATTGAATGAAAATTATGGCTTCTGCTAGAAGACATAGAAGCAGATTTTTTAATGAGATATAGAAAATAGAAAAACCATTCCTTTTTTTTCAGAAATAGAGTATATCTGGTTTATTTTGGCGTTCAATCAAGGGACCAAGACACATCTTGGACTGTTCATTTGGTATGTAAAATATGTGTTGAACACGACAGTAAATAAAAGGAAAGGGGATTTGTTTTAAGTTTGTGATACCAATAATTTGAATGGAATTAAATACCTATCATAATAACGGCTATTTTTGTTTTATGAATATCCAAGATATCAGTGGTAATAATTAACAAAAATGGGCATATCCAATCGTAGGTTCAGCGAGGAGGTCCATACAGGTGTTCTGAAGAAATGTTTGTTTTATCATTCAGCAGCTTATTTACCCCACCGGAGGATTAAATAAACACTCGAATGTCTGACAAATGCAATGTGCAAAATCTGAAAAAAGCAATAGTAATTTTGGAAGAACCTCAGAAAATCCACATATTATTAATCAACAAAGGTTAAATGATTTTATGAGACATCTGAAGCACTCAAAATAGAGAAAAAAAGATTGATCTCTTATTGAATATAAGTTATCGAATTGCCTGCCTCAAAATTAAATGAAAGATGTTTTCTTTTTTCAGATACAGATCCTGAAGGAAATATACATCACGTACATGATAATACAAAATGCACAAGACTAAGAATTAACATTTATGATGAATATATCATGCGTACAGCTCCCGAGGACTGGCTGGTGGTATCAGTAATGGCGGCATTAATGCCGATCACACTACACTTCTTGCGAGGTCGGGCGAAGAACTGACCTTAATTATCAAAACAATAAAGGATAAAATCCGTCTTTACGGACTAGAAATAAACAAGGAGAAAACGAAAATAATGATTACCGACCGATCAAAACAGCAACATGTCCAACTTAAGCCAAATGGGGCAATTTAAAATAGTAAACCATTTCATCTATCTTGGGTCTTTAATATCGAAAGAAAGTTGCATCAGTTATGAGATCAGAGGAAGTTGCTAACTGGCATGAAATACAATGTGAAATTTGAAAATAATCTGGAAAGCTAGGAACATGATACAGAACCCAAAGAAACACATAGTAAAAACCTTAGTTTTTCCAGTATTGGATTATATCTCGTTGAAACATGGACCATTAAATCACAATACCTTAAGCGCTTTGATTCTTTTGAACTTTGGTGACTGACATTCCATAGACTGCTAGGTGAACAAACGCAGCGGTTATTCAAGAAATTAATGAACCCACAAAGCTATCTCAAATTATTCAGTAACTTAGAAAGATTGGTGCTGCAGGGACGGATGGAGAGTTCTAGATTACGCGACAGACCTCCAAAAAGATGTACAGATCAAGTTAAGTTATTAAGACCTAACTGGTTCATCTCTTCAATATGAAACTAAGGACGGCAGAAATAGAGAACGGTGGTGAGAAGTAGTCCGAAAAGGCCGCAAACCGAATCACTTTTCATAGATTACGACTATTCTGTAAAGAAGATTGCGAAGAAGGAGAAGAGAAAAAAGGTATCATGTTATATCGTAATAGAGGACTCTTAGGAAATATGGCATTTCCGGAATACACCGTAGGCAATTGGTGTTCTACCTTTTACTAACAATTTAAAATCAAGTTTGAAATGTGTCTTTTCAGAGAATGATGTAAAACACCTGAAGTAATCACTATTATATCACTTAAATCATATCAGATTATATCAATCTTGACACCTAAATAATTTGCTTTGATAGCAAATCCATCTTTAACTTTTTTTTACACTGACTCGTTTCATTGTTCCATGAATTTTTAATCTCTACATTATCGTACACAATGTTTTTTTTTGTATCTTCGATGGCTATATGTTATATAATTGTGCGTTTCAGTAGTGTTTTAGCAACGAATCTATCTTGGATTTTTCTCATTATAACATGCAAGTTTTTTGAATGCGTTTATGCCTTGCGTTGTTAGGTATGCGTTTTAATTCAATCTATTTCACATAGTTTCATTGCATAACTCTTGGCCTTCTGTTAATTGAACTGTATATGATTCTAAATGTAAAATCTTAGGTTACATAAGTATGTTACATATTATGATTTCCGTGAACGTCTTTGGGTCGATAGTCTCTAGGGCGTTTTCTTTACAAAACTGAACTACTAGCTCTATATTTTAGAATTAGGTTTCATATTGTGTCCAATAGAGCAATTTACTTATTTTAACTGAAATCCTTAAAAAGCTAGAAGTCGAATTATATATTTATACAATAAATTCCATTTATTTAAACTTTTTCTTGCACTTCTTTTTCAAGTCCTGTGTTAACTCACCAACCCCATACCATTCAATTTCCTGTTCAAATGCTGCTTGCCTCACTTATTCGTTCCATGTCATACGAAGTCTTCGGGTTTTATTGTTGCTTCGTACACTTAATTGGCTATTTCTGAGTCTTCCATTCTATGGAGCTTTCCTCACCAACTAAGTTATCTTTCTTCAATCATTCTTTCTACCGGTGTTATATTTCCTTGTTCTAATAATCTTGTGATTCCTTGGATGTTCTTGAGAAATTTAATATTTATGGCATCTTTTTCATTCTCTATGTTATTTCGCTATCTATTTTCCCACTGTCTTCTGTTATTGTATCCAGATCGTTGAATTTGTTCTAGTTATTTTCGGTTTAAACAGATCCTGTCTTTCTTTTCCTGCGCTGCTATCATCGTGGTATTCGACTTTGCCTCATTCATTTTCATATTAATTTTTCAATTCGGCAAGTTTCGCTGACAATAATTTAAATTTTACTATAAGATTTCTTCTGACTTCGCTATTAGCACCATATCATTTGCAAGCAGAAGTTGGAGCAAGTACACTTTATAAGGTCACTAGTTTAACTCTTCAGTTTCTAATTATTCTTGTTCTCCATATTTTCTATATATTTTTTGACGTCCTCAATTATTACCAAATATAGAAAATATCTAAGAGTACATTCTTGCTTTAGAATTATATATATTTTGAATTCTATTTATTTCACGTTGTGTGCTCTTGTGCTTAAAGTATCATCCTGTGCTTATTTTATTTTTACTATCTTTGAAATTAATATTTGAAAACAATTTCGGACAAATGTCTGCCGTGGTTACTTCTGTAAAAGCACATCGGTCAATCCAATTTCCGACCACTTTTTCAAATTGGGATCTTATGACAGGAATTGTCCGAGTTATGCTGGCTTTCAAGGCATCGGTAGTTGTTGGTTTATCGGCACAGACCAAATATTTAACACAACCTGAAAGAAAATAATCTAAAGGCGTTAAATCTAACCTTGCGGCTAATTAGCAGATCCGTTTTTCGAAATAATTTTCTCATCGAATTGTTTCCTCAATAAATCGATTGTTGCGTTGGCTATATTATATGTGGGGCCATCCTGTTGGAAACATTGAAATTCGGAATTAAATAATCATTGATCATTACTTTGTAATCATCCCCATTAACGGTAATGTGTTTTCCAGCTTGATTTTTAAATAAATTTGGCCCAATGATGCCAACGGCGTAAAATCCGCACTATTTTTCTGGATAGAACAGTAATGGTTGGATCATTTGGAGATATTATTTTCACTCAAAATGCAGCAAATAATGTTTATTAACGTAATCATTTAGCTAAAAAAGAGCTTCGCCGCTGAACAAAATTTTGTGGTTATATTCTGGATCAAATTGCAATTGATTTGGCCCCATTCACCTAACTTACGCCGCAAATGACAGTCTTGCGGCTTGAGCTTTTCGACAAGCTGGATTTTATAAGGTATGAAACCAAGATTTTTACGCAATATTTTCCACCTATTCGTATAAGAAAGTCCAACTTTCTGCGAACGGCAACGAATTAATAAATTTGGATCTTTATCAATACTGCCAGCAGCAGTCGTGATATTTTCTTCGGAACCTACATTTTTTTTGTTTTAATATCGAGCAGCGTGAAATCGGAATTTGTCAATAATTCGGCGAATACATTGCTGAGTTGGGGGATTATGTTCACCATAAAATTCACAAAGTGCTCTATAAGTTTGACGCATAGAACAGTGATTTTGATAAAAAAAATCATTTCAGACTATACTGAATAATTTTGACACTATAAGCGCGCAAACTCACTGTTCGTTTGACAGAGATCCTTGTTGGGAGTTCGGACATTTTTAAAATAACCTGTTACAAATATTAGAGATAGCCATTATACTGTCCATTGGACAATTATGTCGACTATATTTACTATGAATAACATATTCAAATTTACTAAGAATATTTTTCAACGAACATTTTTATTGAAAAATTTATACTCTGCTATGTTATTGCTATACTCTACTGAACTTTTAACTAAGTTTCATAAATGTCAGCACAAAAAGAACAGAGTTGTTTCACCAAGGCTTAAATTACTTGTCAAATAAAACTCCGTTGATAGAACCGTTATTAATTGTTTTTTAATAAATCGTCGGACTGGTTGGAATGGATATTTACGGACAAGGTCCTTGACTCGATTTGATCGGGCGACATCAATGGTTTACATGGTAAGTGTCAAAAACTCCGGAATTAAATTTAGAATATATTTCATAGTACTTGATCCTGTTAAGGTATCAACTCCATATACAGCACAAATGGGTCATCGGATCTCGTTTGATTTTTATTTTAAATCATAAAGCACGTTTTTGGCCAAGGACATTATTTTCCACACAAAAATTGATATTAGACAAACAGATAGTATAAACTAGAGTTGCAAATGTGCAAAAGCAGTTTGTGCGCCAAATTATTGCAAGAGATCAAAATTGGGTATAGTGAGTTAACATCATCAGGAATTATATGATCAGGTGATTAACACCTTATTTATACTTAGCCAAATTTAGTGAAAAGTATCATATTCGCTGAAGGGAACAAAATTACTCGTCAAGCATTACCATAAACAAAGCTCTCTATAGGATTGGCCTTTTGTCCGTACGACGCAAATTACCGTTTGTCCTTACGACGCAAATTACCGTTTGTCCTTACGACTATTTTTACATTTAGCTATTTCGGTATTATTAAACATATCTAATAATTTAATACCTCTGATATCTGTAAGTAAATTTATGTTGCTTAAATCTACATTGTAATTAGTTTTATAAATATGTTGAGCAACAACAGATCTATATGCGTATTTAGAATGAATTGTATTTAGAATTATTGATTAACTGGTGAAATTTTTTATTGGATTTATAAAATAGAATTTACATTAAGATTTATATTTATACAAGTTTAATATCATTTCGATTGTTGAGTTAGAAATTATAGCGTTATTTCTAATTGCTAATAAAAATTGCCAGTTATTTTTTAAAATAGATAAATTTATGAGCAATTCTTGTGTTGATGCAATAAAATTGTTTGTGAAGTTTTAGTGGGATGTCAAGCAGTGTAAAAAAATATTTTTATGTGGTATAAAGGCTTTACTGGTAGTATATGTTCGGAAAGATCGTTTTAGATTTATAAAATCTAGACGATTTGGCTTCCACTTTGAAGCCATTTCCAAGAGAATCTAGTTGATTTAATCCGAGGCCTCAATCTGCCTACTCCCCAGAGTTCACAACCAGAAAAGAACGTGTATTAATAGGTGAGGTTGTAGGTGGGGCGCTCGGTTGAGGGATGGGGGTGAGACAGGAGGTGGACGTTTGACTAGAAGGGTTTCGGATGGGCAATTTGGAAATAAGCGGTTTCCATGTATTTGGAACTCTAAGACCGTCGTCCCTCTTGTTTAAGAAGTCTGGACGTTTTTCGATCTCAATTGCTTCACGAATTATGCGGGGTTTGTAGGAGTATATAGGTGCGATTAGTTTGGCCTTGTTGAAATCTATTTTGTGACTCGTTTGAAGATGATGTTCTGCTAAAGTCGAGGAGAGATTAGATTTTCGAAAGGTGAAAAAATGCTCGTATATGCGATTTTGGATACGTCTATTAGTTTGACCGATATATGATTTGGGGGATTGCTATTAGCTCATTGTAGGATAGGGAACATAGGCAAACAGAACTTAATTCATTAGAAACGGCACTAATTCAAAACGGCTATGACATGCGTCAAATAAAAAGGCATATTAATAAAGTTCAGACAACTGGTCATACCAACCAATCTACTAGAGAATTGTCCCAAAAGTCCAAAGTTCTTCAGCCATACATCAAGGGAGTTACACAACAAAGAAGCGAAAAAAAAATTCTGAAAAAACTACCCAGTTATAACTATCCTCTTATTAGTTGCAATTACAAGCTACAAGATAGTTCGTCGAGCGGTACAAGCTTATAAAAGTGACGAGAAGCAATGTTTCATTTCCAAACGTTTAATGCTCTATAAGTCGGTAGTTTCGCGAACAATTCAATTTTTTTTCGTCGTAGGATCGTACTGAACCTGTCGAAACCGGAAAGACCCAGAAAAACTACTTAGGTATAGATGAAAAATTATTACCTTATAGTATGTTACGCAGATCCCTGTAAGAGCGCTGCATGTATAAAAGCAGACTTGGATGGCGTGAATGTTTTTACAAGAATGATTCAACGAAAATTATGTGAAGGAGTGTTTTTTGGATGAAAACCAGTCAAAAAACCATTATTATCTAAAAAGAATAGAAAAACCCGATTAGAGTTCGTCATGGAACATGTGTATTGGAACAGGATACATTGTACGAACATTTCATTTAGTGACGAATTGAAGTTTTCAATAATCAATTGCTACTGTATAAAACACATTCGACGCGCAGATAATAAACGATTTCAATGTAAGTACATTGTGAAAACTGTGAAGCATGGTGGACTGAACGTTAAAGTATGGGGTTGCTTTTCATATGGAGGTATCGGTCCAATCCATGTTGGACCAATATATATCCACATATTGTGGATATATTTGTTTATGCCGATATTTTAGAAATTATTATGCTAGCCTTTGCCTAGTAAAATATGTCTCCAAAGTGAGTTTACAAGTACCATAGTGATCCGAAACGTACAAAACATGAGAAACGTTGGTTAAAACAGCATAACATTGTGCCAACCTCAATCCTTGAATTTAAATCCGATAGAAAATGTATGGAAAATCATGGACGACAAATTTAAGGCCCAGCGTTACACAAATTTGAATGATATGTTGCTTTGAAAAAAAATCAATAGATTCTTCAGTGACTTACTGACTCAATACCAAACTTAACTTAATTGACTCAAAACCAAAACGAAGTCAGGTACACATCAGAAATAAAGAGTGTTGGATCAATTATTGATTAAAATCAAAAATATTTTGATATTTTCTTGTCTTAAATAAACTGTTTCTGAAAGTTACTCCATTTTTGCCACATTCTTTGTATATAAATATATCTGCCATGGCAAGAAAAGAAGTAATATGCTTTATAGTTTTTTTATTATGTTAGTTCTGTCTTAATTAGGGTTTACACTGGTTTAAATAGAGGATTTTCTGTAACTTTTTTTTATTATTATTTAATTCTGTCATATAGATATTACAAATTGTGACTAGATTAAATCAATCTATGTGACTAATTTAACAATATTTTTCTATTATCTAATCTAAAAAATTATCTTTTTTTTAGTCTGTTTGGTAGATACATGTCCAGCGACGTGCTCCACAGTACACTAATCACTCTTTTTACATCATATCACACTTTTCATGCGATTGACACACGCGCAGAATAAATTTTGGGCGCTCTTCATTGTCACTGCACTAATTCGAACGGTTTCAGTCTCTTCGGCCGCCGAATAAATTCATTGTCGTCGAGTAACCAGATCACTTAGACATTTTCATGGCTTTCCAGCCTCTTCTGGTGTTTCCTTACAAGCCCCTTTTCATACGTACCATGGGGCATTGACAATACTGCAAAGTACTTTATTTTTGAACGTCTGAATGACTTTTACATTAGATTTTTTGGAGCATCCCCAGAGTTGGATACCAGAAGTCCATATATGCTTCAGGATTTGCTGATTGGTTATTGTGTATTGACAACACAGAGTAACAAACATTTTTATGTTCGTTACAACGTGTACAACGTTCCAAATGTATTGGCGCCCTAGTAGCCAATAAATTTTTCTGAATTTGAGTTTCTTCTTCGTTTCCATCTTAGCTTGGCATTCAAAGTCATGCACAAATACTTTGCTTCGTTGGTATGTCGGATTCTTTTCTGGTTGATTGTCACTGGTATATAGTTATATTTTCTGTTGGTGAAATTGACATGATCGACTTATCTGATTTAATTTGATGTGTCATTTCTTCTCCAGTCGGTGACATTCGACTTCATCCAATTGGTGACATTGTTGAAGACTGTTTGGAGTTTGTTGTTGTTGTGGTATATATTTTTCTAGCTTGTATTCCTGGCCCTGATAGAATGCTTGAGCCATATCGAGGAATATCGTTGTACAGATATTTTTCTCTTCTAGTGCTCTCTCGATTATATCAGTATTTTAATGTACTTGATTTATTAGTGAGTGCTTATTGCGGAATCCAAACTGATGCTTTGGAAGAAGATGCTTCTCCTCAACGGTGGGTTTGAACAGCAGCTTTTTAAACAACTTGAATATAATCGGCAATAAGGATATTGGGCGGTACGATGTTTTGTCTTTAGATAGTTTGCCAAGTTTCAGGATCAGTATAACATCAGCAATTTTCTATTGCACTAGCACACACCTGATCCGTTATACAGCGTTGAAAAAACGAGTCAGCTTCATGAAGGCTTTACTTGGTAACTCCATGAACCTTTGCACTGGGTTGAGATGTTTGCCAATGGTTATGACAATCGTTGCTGTAGTGATTTGCTTAATTGTCATGTCATCTTTATTGCTGATATACGTGATTTCTTCCAAGCAGGTCGGTGGAT
Organism: Cosmopolites sordidus; assembly: GCA_031761425.1. Taxonomy (NCBI): domain Eukaryota; kingdom Metazoa; phylum Arthropoda; class Insecta; order Coleoptera; family Curculionidae; genus Cosmopolites; species Cosmopolites sordidus. The sequence goes on from JARFXV010000502.1 coordinate 107,172, forward strand.
GAGGCTGGAATTATCCTCTAGATATTCAGCAAATATTTCTGATTTTTCTTCATTTCGCCGCGCTCAGTTACCAACGCTTTTGCGGTTTGCGGGTCATGGTATTTTGGCCTATTCAAGAATTTGGTCTTTTTCTATAGCGAGTAGTCAGAGCTTTTGCGATCTGTTACCTTACTTAGGTAGTTCTCAAAGCTTTCATTCTTGATCTTTGTGGTTCCATCTTTGAGCTGTTAGTATATTTAGTTTATATTAGCATAGTTTATTTAGCAGTCTAATTTTCTGTTAATTGTGAAATTGAAAATTTTATTTGTCGCTCCACTTATGGCAAATACTGTATATTAACGTCTAGATTTTTGGCAAAATATGGTTTTCATGTTTTTTTTGCAACACAATAATGCACCATCAATAACGAAATAATTAATTAATCGTCAATTTTTACTCAACAAACACCAACCCACAACCATAGAATTCTCCAGATATGGCACCTTGTAACTTGTTCTGGTTCCCTCGATTGAAGAAGGATTGGATACCGATTTAAGTCCACTGAAACCTTCAAGTGATTTCGCTCTCCGCTTTGAAGGAAATATTAAAGTTCGAGTATAAAACTGTTTCCGAGACTGGAAAACCTATGTAATATAAATGTAATGTTTATGTTGTAAATGACATTTAAATTTGGGTCTATATATGATTAGTACAACCATCTAATCATGTTATTGGTTCTATTACTCTGATATTGTCTATTTAAAATATCATCTGTTTCTGATTGCGTTGGAAACTTAATCGGAGAATATGTAACAATTAATAAATCAAATATGACAATGCTAGTTTCTTTTCTACACATCTGTAAAAAAATTAAGTATTAAAGAATGCTAGCTTATATAATCCAACAGATGTTACATAATTTTATTACATGCAAATCGTATGAGAGGTCCTGCTCTTTTAAATAATGTGTAATATTAGAATTGCGATAAAGAAAATATACAGAAAATATTAATTATTGGCAGGCATCCAAATACAATTAATATTATATGACCAGTAATCAGTAAGAGTTATTAATCAAAGACAGACATTTTATTTTATATTCGACATATTTTTTCTTATTTTACGGGTCTCTGGCAACTACTATTAACTATCTTTTGATTTCAATCAAAAGCGCCAAAACCATCAGAACGAAGCAGAGGAAAAACCAACAGACCAGACACCGAAAAAACAATCGCCAATTACTTTTCATTTCTCGAGATCCAGCCACGACAGCCTTCAGCCGAACGGCAATCCATTGTTTTCCCGACTTTATACACAGTATATCAAAGAAATGGTCTAAAAGTTGGGTTTCTTTCAGCGGACCCCCCGCTGCATATGACAGTGACATAGCGGGCATTTTTCCGTGTCAAGCGAAGAAAAATTATTGAAAACGCTGTGAGTGATATAATTCCCAGTTTCTTTTGTTGTGCGGAGAAACGCTGTAATGGCGGGGGCGCGATGGTGACGCCTCTTTGTTGTTGGACTTATTTAATTACGGATGTCGATTTGAAACACAAAACAGTCTATATTGAATCGAGTAATTGGAATCTCTGTTTTTGTGTCTCTTTTAACATTAGTAATGATGGAATTTTGATGTCTCTTTATCTTTTATTCGCCAAATATTCTACTTTATTTTCAAATACGCGCATATCGATAGATTTTTTGAGATAGGAAAATTTATAATCATTGGGGGATATTTGGGTATTCAAAATAGTTGTCGATTTACGTAAATTACTTTTGAAGTTAGAGTATAATCAAATGTCAAACATAACCAAGTCAAATGAATTAAATGCACGTTAAATTGTTCTGTTCTTCTTCCTCTTCTTCTAGCCATTATTGGTCTAGTTCTCGATACATGCCTCCCTCAAAAACTTGCACTTGTCCTTGTTTTTTGCTTGAATGAACCATATTAAGCCGGATATTTTATTGATGTCCCAGGGCCAGCGCGGTCCTTGTCCGATATATGGTGTTCATTTTTAATTTGAGACTATCTTTCATCCTGGTATCTTGCAACATGTGTTGCATAGTTCCACTTTTTCTCTGCGATTTCTTCCGCTACCTCACTAATCTTCGTAATTGCCTTTATACATTTATTTCGCTTCCGATCTCTTAATGATAGTCTGAGCAATTATAGACACAATATTTTTGACCAATGTGTATTGCCTGTTCGACTCTATGGACCTCAAACCTGGAACTTCACTAAAAATAAATGGAAGAATTAAGGGTAACCCAATGTGCTGTGGACTGTCAAATGCGTGGAATTGTATAATAGGGAATAAAAATATCTTAGTAGTAGGTCTGAAAAGCTAAAAGAGCTACATTTGTTAAGAATTTAAGTTCGCCATTTTACTACATAAATATTCGAATTTGGAAGGGGACAAGCTAGTGGCAAACAGATTGAAGTTTTCGAGAAATAGCGGAATCAGTAGACATTGCTGCTTATGGCATTATCAGGAAATGAATAATGTGATTCAAAGATAAAAGTTGATTGTCTTAGTAATATTTGAAAACGTGAGAAACGGCATCTTACCAAATTGACATAAACATATCCGTTAAGTGCGTAATGTTTTTGTTGCAGCTCCATGTATGCCTATTTTAAGGATTACCGTTGATCAATACCTATGTGCGATTACAATCCATGCTTATTGTCCTTATTTGCTGTTTCTCATTACCTCGTCTAACAAGATGCGTCGGTTGAGATGATGTTGAGATAGGGTGGACGTAATCTGAATATTAACTTTTTTTGCTTTAGTGATGAGTCTAGATTTTTTAAAAAGAGATCAGGCATTTTCGGGTGATGAAATGTTTCATATTCATGGTATATGGATATGGGAGTTACATAAGGCCGTCTTTCGCCGTACCTAAAACCTCTGACACTGGCAACCCCTATATTTTTTTTATTGCACGATATTGAACGTAATCCACTTTTCATCGCTAATTACACTGACCTACAATTTTTTTTAATGTTTCCTTTATTTCATGAGCCAAATCTTAGTAATTTTGGGTTGAGAAAAACGAATATGAAAAAAACATTTTTATTAGCTTTAGTTTCTGTTTTAAATTTATATACAGTTATATTTTAAAAATTTCAAATGGATGGGATAACACCTGACAGGTTGAAGAGAATCTGAGAATAAATCTGTGGTGGCTTCATGAGATCGTTTTTTCTTAGCTCATAAGAAGAAAGGGAAACTCACCATGACCCGCTCCACCACGTCTCCCTGAAAGGGATAGATAGTGCCCCTTTTTATTATTATTATTATTATTCACATATGGGCCCAGGTGGACCACGCGAAGTACAATTAGAGGCGTTTGTTATTGTTAGCCTTCCTTTGCGCCCATACTAATTTCATTCTTTCGCTATGAGCTTTTTTCCTTTCGTCAGACCAAGTTGTTCCTGTCTTCCTATATTTTTCTCCCTGGCCAACCTTCCAGAAGTCAACCTTGTGTCTGAAACAGCCTCTATCCTGAATTTCACTTTGTGTAATATTTGCTGATCTTAGGTTCTCTTTAATTGCAGCAATCCATTTAATTATTTCTACTTTAGCTCTACTCCTATTTTCATAAAATTCGACTATTTGTCTAGTTAGCCTACTCGGATTCATCCGTTTTATGTGTCCGTAAAACTTAAGTCTCGTTTTTCTCATATCGCTTTTTATATCTGTGTATTGTTTAATTTCTTGGTTTTCTCGAAGTCGGAATGTTGTTCTATTTATTTGTTTGGGGCCTAGGATTTTTCTTATGATTTTTTTTCCTTCTTTTCAATGTCCTCGGTGTCCCTCTTTCTATTCAAAATGAGCGTTTCTGTCCCATATATACATTCTGGCTTAATAACTGTGTTGTAATGTCTCAGTTTTGTGTTTTTAGATAGGCATTTTTTGTTGTAAATATTTAGTGTAAGTCTCAATGCCGTTTCCATTTTTTGACATCTACCCTTATTGGCCGCTTTTTCTAACCCATTTTCCATGATTATTTCACCCAAATATTTGAATTGAGAGACTCGTCTGATGTTACCATATTTTGTTTTTAGAAATGGTGTTATTAGTCTGTTGCAGGTCATGTACTATGACTTTTCAAAATGGCTAGATCATCAGCAAACGTCAGACAATCAATTTTGAGGTTGGTTCTCCCCAGTTTAATGGGCTTGTCAATATTCAGGGCCGACTTTTTTTCACGCCACTCCTGTATTACTTTTTCTAGAACACAGTTAAATAAGAGTGGCGAGAGTCCATCCCCTTGTCTTACTCTAGTTTTAATTTCGAAAAGCCCTGAGATGTCCCCCATGAATTTAACTTTTGATCTTGTGTTAGTTAATGTTGCTTTAATAATTGCCAGCGTTTTCAGATCTAGTCCTTGTTCTTTCAAGATTCGGAATAAATATTCGCAGTCAATAGAATCATATGCTTCTTTGAAATCCACAAATGTACAGACGAGATATTTATTGTACAGTTTTTGATGTCTTAGGATCAACTTTAGATTCAGGATCTATTCAGGGCAGGATCTGCCCGGTCGAAAACCGAAAAGTAATATTCAATTTTTTTTCTTAACGAAATAAATATTTTCCTTGTCTTTCTTAATCTTATACTTTATTTATTATCAGTTCTTACAAAAAATATAAGGATATACAATATAGCTAATAATAATACTTAATTGAAACAGCTTATCGCATATCAGCATGAGCATGTGACTATGACAATTAGCGCCAGTGGACGACTAGTTAAAATACAACATAACAACTTAACTAAGACCTGAAATATAAACAAAATGTAAGTTCCGGAGCATCCCTGCACACAGACCGGCAATAATCCGCAAGCATTACTTGTGAAACATTTCATCAAGCCATTAACGTCGCAGTAAACAACAAAATTCTTGTTCTTCTCTAAAAAAAGGAGCATATCCCTCTGACGTTATGTAATGTGAGACCCTGACATCACGTTGGAGAAGATTTAATTGCTCTTGTGTTGTTAAAGTATTGACCTCAGAAGTTCCGCCTTGGAGGCCGAAGTCAAGGCCTCCAATAAGATCACTTAATTTCGCTTGACTCAGTCTGAGCAGTTTGTCATAATTTACAACTTCAACCTCATAATTTTGGGGCGGAGTAGGAAGTGGTAAACTATCTAAATGTGAAATAGGTATTCGACCTATTCAGCTGATGGAATATTCGGGCATTGATCTTGAACTCCTGATGGAATATTTCTTCATTGACAATGCCTTTAAAAGCGGAGTCAAACAGAAATAGCAGTCATTTGTATGGCTTGTAGGCTCTGGCTAACCCATAGGCACAGCAAAAGCCATAGATCGTTTTTTATTTTTCAGTCATTCTCGTAGTATAACGGAAAAAGGGGTGCGGCATATATATGGAGACCTCTATGACTTATCCTGGTCTCCTAACTTCATGCCAAAATAATGGTAATAAGCAGTCTTCACAATAGGCGTCAGATTGCGTTTCTGTGACGAAAATGTTATTTCTCCATAAATACAACAAAAATTATTTACTAAATATATACATTTTTGAGGTATTTGATTTAACAAATTTTACACTTCAAAATCAGAAATTCTGCACTCAGAATTACAGCAACAGTAGTTATGTTTATAACCATCAAAAGGCTAGAGAACGCCGTGTTTTGTCAGTTGACAGGTGTGACAACTGCCTAAAATAAAATTTCTCCCAAACTGAAAATGTAGACTATAAAAAATTACATATATCATTGTATCTCTAAAGTAAGAGCAAATCGGTTATTTTTAAGGTGATTTTTTAATCCAAAAGGTGGAAATTCGTAAGAATCAGCTATTTTTGAGCCCGAAACATTTACATTGTTGGTCAGTGTTCGTGAGGGATATTGGTTCCTTGTACCGGCAACCGTATACATATTTTTCAGATAGTCAAAAATGGATCTTCAGCTGTTATGGTCTATATTTCCTGAACATCAGTGCTTAAAGGACGGCCAGAACAAAGCCGGTTTTTCAGGTCAAAATTTCTATACCTGAACCGACGAAACCACTTTTGGACTATGGCTCTTCCACCAGAACGCTCTTCAAAAATTCGCCATGTATGGTACCGTATGGTACCATTTTTATAGGAATTTTGAGATATCTACCTGTTGTGAGATATCTAACTTTTTAAGTAGTATTTATCATTCTCCTTTAGTTACTTTTGATAATAAATACCAATACTGCTATTCCTATATTTGGTACCGTCACTTATAAGTTCAAAATTAGGCTAAAAGGATTTTCATATTATTGCGAACAATAATTTTATTGTTGGATTGCATTAGATTTTAAAAAAGTTTCGGATGGAATTTTTAAAGTTAAATGCCGTTTTTGCTATTCCTGCATAACGAGAAAACTTTTGCTTTGTAGCCAAGCTAGACCTTTGTGCTTCTTTTTTTATTGGCCGCATAGAAAATGGGAAAAAACGGAAAGCAAAATAGAAGGAACAAAGAAAAAAATCCGGTTAAAATTCCACGGTAATTTTACATTCTTCCCGATTCTATTTATATTCTTTCCGGTTCTTTTTAAATTGCCTATTATGCCGAAATTCTACTACTAAAATATTTGGAGATTATTTGGAAAGTTTTATGAAGCCCCAATTTCAATATTCTCTTTCTTTAACCTGATGGGATTAATGCTTAGGAAACTGGTACTATAAATATAACTATATATGTTTATTTATACTTACCATTTGTTTTATTAAAAATATTTTTATAAGAAAAAATATGTCGGATTTATATAGATTTGTATTTTTTTGGGTAATCGCCAACAAATTTGGCACGGCCATGATGTGTGTTAGGATAATAAGTGTACCACGAAATATTGTGACATCTTCAAAGATACTTTGAATTTCTAAGTTCATTGGTTTGATTAGAGAACAGTTTACTTCTTACTGTACGATTATTTTTAAAGGTAAGTTACCATATATGCAAATAAATCATGGAGTGAAAGATTAATTTTCAAGAAACACCATCTTAATTATGCCAAAAAGCTAACATAAGTGTAATTAAAGGAGCTTGTATTTACGAAGTGGGCATTTAGAGGGGCAAATTAAATTAATCATCTCATCTGCGTCCACTAACTGTTAACATAACTGCACCTAACGCTAACATAAAAATTATTGTTTCTAGCTCGATGGTTAAAAGAAAGCCTGAGTAGAAGTATAAGTATACAAAATTTCGTTCGCTTATCGTATTTTATGGCATATTTTTTCAGATTACACAGGTCACCATGATTTTTGTAATATCGATGAGAATGTTCTTTTTACCTTTCATTTAGGTACTTATTTAAACACCTTTCACAGAAATGCCCTAGCACGTCCCATTTTCAAGTATGTGCTCCTCATTTATCTCATGGGGTTATTGAAATTATTTGTACCTGACTTTGGACCAGAGAATGTAAGAATTACCACAAGACAGTAGAGGGAGTATTTCCACAGTATTCTACGAACCTTTAAGGGCAGTTATATTGTTTTCTATAGTTTAGTTTGTTTCTGTCTCGTTTGCAATACAGTCAAGTGTTTAAGTCGATTATATATAAAATGGCAAGTTTTAGTCGTCGATTTTGCAAAAATCCCGCCGATAAGTTTTGTTATATATACGGACGATTTATTTTAAAGTCACAAGCTAGATTTATATTAGAAAAAGTTAAAAAAGGCTATCTTTAATATTTTGAGTGCCAAACTGGAGATCAAGATAAAAGTTGGTCTCCTCATGTTTGCTGTGTGTGTTGTCACGTAAATTTAACGCAGTGGCTGCATCACAAAAAAATATATGCCGCTTGCTGTTCCTATGGCGTCTCGAGAACATTCCTAATATAAATTTGTCCTCAATTAAGTGATACAAAACAAAAAAAGGCATATTTATTGGACCTCAAATCAAATAAGGAAGCTTCTAGGTGATTTCCGTTTTCAAGAAAAATGAAATGAATTGGCAGCTTAAAAGTATTTTGTAGTGTAGTGAAAGGATTTCTCGGCAATATAAAAGATGAAAACTATAAAAACCTCATGGATGAATTCTTGGAAGCCTATGAAATACTAGGGTGTATGAAATACATGCCCGTAAAAATGAATTTTTTGGACTCCTATTTGGATTTTTTCCCGAAAATTTGTTTGCAGTAAGCGACGAACAAGGAGAGGGGTCTCAACAGGACATCAGGACGATTGAAGCAAGATACCAGGAATACTGGAACGAATCTATGTTGGGCGACTACTGCTGCTACGACTACTGCTAAAAAGGGAAAGTTTTTGTCGCTGTATGATATTTCGTGGAATATATTTTTTATTCACACAATCCTCAGTAATGTCTTTGCATAGATTTAACACGTTTTACATGTTTATATTAAATTGTTACAATATGTCATTTCCTTTTTTTCCCTACCACCGACCCGCTGTAAGAAAAAACTGTATATGTAGTTTCCCTTTGCGAAAATATATAGGGGATATGAACTAAAAAAGAACAACTCCCATTAAGGTGTGTCAGAATGAAGTATTGCAACTGGTGAAGTAGCGTTTGATCTGGCAACTTTGTTGACTTTCTTTTTGGAGAGGAGTCAGGACAGCATCTAATACGTTTTCAGTACGAGTTTCAGATCTCTAGACACTTAGTGATCCGTAGCATTTCTTTTCGTAAACCAGATTTTTCTAATGTGTTCTGAAATTGAGTGACAACAATTTCGGGCATCGTGCGTCATCAAGCATTGTTTCAGACTTGGGTACAATCCGACAGCACATCTCGCAGCGGAAAACCTACAACAGCGAGGTGATATAAATGTCCACAGAATTATTGCTCAGTTATTTGAGACCGAACATTAAGAACGCTGCTCCTTGCCACACAGCGATTTCAGCTAATAAGGTCTTGGGCATGTAAAAATATCACTGTGACTCCAGTTCGCCCTTAAATACCAAATTAGTTTTTTTTTCTTGTTACTTTTTTTTAAGATTAAAAATTTACCTGAAAGGACATCATGTTAAAACTTTGGAGAACGTTTAAAAGGCCGTAACCGTCCAGCTGAAGGCTATTCCTGTATCTGAGTTCCAGCAATCGTATGAAGAGAAACCGGTCAAAAAATAATGAAGTGGGCTCGTGGGGAAATATATTAAAAACAAAGAAAATACACCCGCGCTCCACGTTAGTGCTTTGTCAGTAGGACTACTTTAAGGATGATGTTAATCAACGTTTACTTCCGATAGGGATGCCTGCTAATCGTTCTTATTGGGTGTTTTCACCGACAGAGAATTAACCTCTTTTTGTTTTATGGGTTAATGTTAGGTTTTGTTATAATGATGAACTTTCATTTGGTTTAATGGTTTATAAAGGGCGTAGAAGGGCATACGTTATCGGGCTGAAAGGCGAAATTTAAGTTGTCTATTGAAATTGAAACATTGCAGCCCGTCATTATCTACGAGTTTGTCTAAATCTCATCTTTGAGCAAGATAATTCCAAACCGCTTGCAGTTCGTCAAGTAGTGCAGATTTTAGGATAATAGCATCGATGTCTTGAGCAATTGCTTTGGCTGCCAGCAACTTTTAACCAGCTTGATGCATGTGTAAAACATACCTGAGCTACCTCGCTACAGAAAGACATATCACCGAATTTGGTTAAGGTCTCGATGACTTAGAATAGAGGTTTCCAACTTTTTCTGGTTCACCGCCCTCTTTACAATAAAAAAAAAATTAAACGCCTCTTCTTCCATAATAGTTAATTATGCCAATTATTAAAATATTATTACACATTTTCTATACCTATTCTATTTGTCTATCTTTCTATTAAGGATCACAAAGTATAAATTAATTCACATGTAGTAAAGGATTGTTTATTACAAATTTAAAAATAAACACAAAATCAATAAGATATAAAAAAATAATTATATGCTCTTGTAGCCTAGAAGGCTTCATGGCTTCATTTAAAAAACTTTTTGGTAAATTAAACACATAGATAATGATTGGTTTGTAGGAGAGTGCGTAAATCTATATTTTAAATACTCAGTAATGTACTGCCAGCATTTCTTCTTAGATTCAGACATTTTAAAATCCAAAATTTGCCACGGTTTCAATAAATTAACTTTTCAACAGATTAATGGATAGCTCTAAAAATAAAGGCTATAATGACTTATCACTTACTAATCACTTATCACACTTACGAACATGGATTATTGACGAAGCATACAAAAATAATAAGGCATTCCTAGAGCTGTCCCTGCCTTTTATAAATTTGATTTCGAGCACGCATCAACTTCACTATGAAAGCAAAGCCACTACGAGGTCCCAGGTACTTTTGTCGAAACATGCTTAATTGGGTGAATCGCGTCTTTGCTTACCAACTTGCACAAGCTTGTAACCGTCTATACTAAACCGAATTGGATATATATATATATATATATATATATATATATATATATATATATATATATATATATATATATATATATATATATATATATATATATATATATATATATATATATATATATATATATATATATATATATATATATATATATATATATATATATATATATATATATATATTGGTATGATTTAGTATATACGCGTAGAATATATAATGTTACGATTATATTATTTGTTTACCAGGTTTAGTTGTATTATGTTGGAATTTAAGTTATCGAAGTTACTTTCCATATTTTGGCATTTTGGCGAAGGTACTGACATAAAAATGGAGTACATTTTGCGTCGAGTCTGGAGGAGGTAATTAACGCATGTCCATAGTTATTTTGTGTATCCGGTACTGCGTATTAAGTCGGGATACAGGGCTGTACCTTGTTGCGACAGTATCGAGAATTTGTGAGAGTTGACTACGTGTTTTCTTAATCAGTCTTTTGCTCATACTTGAATAGGTTTTAACAGGGGGTCGGTAACATGTTTCTTTAGTTTATATTTATTTTAGTCCTAGAATTAACGCATCAATTTTAGTTCGTCACTTTTCATTCACCTCTGTCCGATACTGGTACCTTGGTTGATTGGCAGTATCCCAACGGAGAGCTACTGAATTACTTCGCGGGCTTTATTTTTCGAAGGAACCATTTTTGGTCTCCTCCCTTCAGATTCTCTTTTCGACCACCTTCGAGAGCAGTCAATTGTGCTTTGACCCAATGCAAAAATTTCCGTTTATTAGTTTTGGAGTTCTGGATATTTTTGGAATAGTGCCGAGTATATTTATCAGCTTTTCTGGATTTTATTGCTAAAACACTGCGAGCTGCCCCCGAAGCCTATCGAGGTATATTTTTGGACCATCTTAATTAGAGAACCCTCGTGGCCATACAATTATTTGTCGTTCGACGAATAATCCTTTTTAACTCAGATAGGGGTAAAAATAATTTAACCTCATTAAAATATTTCTAACGATATCAATAAAATCTCTCTCTAGTTTTTTTGGTAGGGGATCGTTTCCATCTTTTCATATTTTTTCTGTCCATGTGGTTAATCCGAGTGAAACTTTGGCTTTTTTCCACGTAAATATTTGGGTGTCCTCGAAGTCCTCGCGACCTACAGGAGCAGACCCACGGAATATTTAAAACCGTAAGGGGTAAACAGACCAACGTTCTGCCTCACGTGGCCTGTTCGCCACTCATCGGGGAGTTTCGTGGATTGACTGACCAAAGATAATTGGCTTTCACGATACTGTTTTACATGATGAGAATAAATGTCTAAGTACCGAGTAATGTTTTGTTTTGTCGCCTGAGATCTTATGTTCTCTTAGCATTCATTAGCCCTGGGTAATATTTATCGTATTAAAATATATTATATTTTTTTAAGGGTACTTTTTTTTGAAGCCCGAAACCGGTAACAATATATATATATATATATATATATATATATATATATATATATATATATATATATATATATATATTTGTATCCATTATGCCCCTGTGGACTCGAGCACCGCGAGTTTGCGTGTAATACGTTTGTAAAAAGCTGTGGGTTTGTGATTAAAATGTAACGACTCTTCAGGTGTCACTTCAAGATCGAACTTCGTGGTGATATCCTCAGTCGTAGCACCATTCCAAAATGGATAGCTGCACTTTGATTGAAAGATTTTTTAATAAAACAAATAAACCCCGATCGATTTGCTCACTTACCGCGGAATTGGATAGGGTGGCCATTCTGCGAAGCCCCTCTCTGGGGATGAAAGCGACTATTAATCTTTCCCTTATTATTATTACTACTTTATTAACCTTTCTTAAACAATGTACGACATTTTCCAAGAAAACGACGATTTAACCATCGCTATGAACGATGAAGCTCATGGGTACAACAATATATGGCCTCTGTTCATACGAACAGAAATTCCATGAATGGTTTCCAGCTGCATTTCCTAAGCGAGCGTTTTCGCGCTTTGATGATGCCCCATGGCTTTTTAGGTCACCGGATCTTTTCTAGCATTTTTATCTTTGGGAGCATTTGGACGACGCCATACAATTTTGAAGGTAAGCTTCGCACACCGGAATAATTGAAGACCCTGTACATGATAGAATGGAAGAAATCGATGAAGAAACGTTGCGAAGAGTGGAGGCCATTTCTTGTATGGCATTATTTTCCGCATTTCAGCGTTGAAAATGGCAAATTACATAGTTATTTTTTTGTTAATAAATATTAAAAAAAAATTAGTCATGCTTCTTTAAAAAACGTCCGATTTCCGTGGACCACCTTATGTGAATTTTCAATAATTTTATAATAGGTATTAAATTTTATGAGAACAATTCAAAAGAAATATATAATCAGCTTATTTTACGACCATATTACATAATTTACACACTAAATTAAAAATATTCGAAGATAATTATAGTTAATCTTCAATATAGTTATAATCATCATGATATAATGGTCAATTCAACTGACTGGTTAATTGATTGGGTGTATTGAAGCCGAATGGCTCCAATACATTGCTGGAAAAAATCCTTTTAACTAATTTAATTGTAATCCCTTTTATTTTAGTAATTAGGATTTGAATTTTATAATTTGTTAATTGTTTTCAATATATCTTAATTATTTAGATTTTACACAGACATTATTGTTATACAGTTAAAAATATATTGACTGTAATGACCAATTAAATTAATTTTACATCGAAAACTCTACGGCTTTGGTTAGAAATATTTAAAATGATTATCGAAGTATCACTCATAAAATGTGCGCCTGATCTAGAATGATCTAGCATAGATTATAGTTTGGAGAATCATTTAAAAACTTTCTCGATCAATCATCGTTCGTTCATAATTAGCCCTCGAATTCAAAAACTTTTTTTATCCGAGAAGAATGATTGAAATATTAAAGTTTCGCAGAAAGTCTACTCGGAATTAAGTTAATAAAACTAATATATTAAAATATTATCGATTTTAATGTTGGTATAATGTTAATAAAGACCTGCTCAATTAGTGAACGAAAGCAGCTTATCAAGATTGGAAATTAGAAAAAAATATTATTGCCTGTTGCATTCAACAACGGAAAAGTACGATTGCAGGAAAAACCACTTATGAAAAGTGTATTTATATAAAATATATTTGTTATTTTATTTCTACATTTATATATATATATATATATATATATATATATATATATATATATATATATATATATATATATATAAATATATATATATATAATATATATATATATATATATATATATATATATATATATATATATATATATATATATATATATATATATATATATATATATATATAAGCTGTTACCCGCTCTCTTTGCTAGCGTAAATTCAACGTAAGTAATGATAGTTTTATGATTAAAATTACAAATTACCTTCAGAACTTCAATTCCATAGCTGCTATTTTTTTTCAATAAATATCATGAGTCAACGATGACCTCGGTAGTACATATTGTGGATTGGAAAATTCCTCAAGATATAATTGGTATTTTTAAAATTAATTCATCTAAAAATGCTCTTTGTTATATTTTATATTTTCTTAGTTATATTTTTCTGCTTTAAGCGGAAGTAATCAAAATATTTGACTGATAGGCAAATATGTAATTGCGGTTACATGTATTAATTTGTTTTGTTTATATAAAATTAAGTTAGTTATATTACCATGTATGATTTGTTTTTTATTTCTAACTTAAATCTTAAGAACGGCAGTATATTTATCTTTTACACTTCCTTTTTAGCAGTCGATTTTGATGAACGCTCGCTCCTTAGCAAACATCTGCAATGCCTGAGAACATTCTTGGTAACTGTCACGTTTGTTAGACTTAAAGTTAAAATACGGGAGTATATGTATCTTTTATGCCCTTCAAACTCCTTAGGAGTTGATTTTTATGAACCCTCCTGCTTAGCGAACATCTACGGTGCATGAGTAACATTTCTGCCATACTTTAGGTCTATAGAATTTAAAGTTCAAGAACGGGAGTATATTTATCTTTTACAGCACCGCAACCCCTCCTCCATAGCGAATATCTATGTTTAATTTGCAGTTGATATATTTTTTGACTTTGACACATTTCATAAATTTACTACTTTTGGAGTAAACCCTCGCCGGAACTTCATGGCTACGTCACCAGTCTAATTATTTTATTTACACACCTCGTATATATGAAAATCTGGATCCTCTTGTATTGCCATATGTTAGAATCACATTATTAGTAAAATAATGTCCACTCGTATTCTTATCTCAAGTAGCTTAGAACGATATATCTCAATACAAAATCGACCATCTTACTCTTTACTTACGCTTAGACGAGCCAGTAAGTGAGAAGTATACCGAAGTGGACCATCATAATAATGATTATTACTGGCGAGTCCAATAACAAATTTTTATCATGTATTAATAACTAATTTATGATCCGGCTTTTTCCATTTATTGGAAGTCAGCATATTTCAATGGCAACAGCAAATACTCAACATTAAAATTCAGTTTTTTTATTGCATTGCTCTCTTAAAGTATTATTTTATATAATATTATATAATATAAAATATGATATTAGTATATCCAGTTATTCCATACGTATCCGCATAAATATGGTTTATTTTGTTACAAGTGGAAAGCAATACTTCGTTTAATGTTTAATGTAACGTTTAATGTCTAAGTCGAAATTGTTAGCACTAATTTTTCACATTATAACACGTTCATGTTACATTAAGAAAGGCATGCTTAAATGTTCAATTAAATTAAGTATTCGTGTAAGAAGCTTCGTGGGTTAAAACTATAAGAGTCCTTTGGTTTTAAACAATAAATCATTCACAATAATTTTGCCTGTGTGAAAAATCAGTCGGGAAGAATGTTTGTATCCTTTGTACATCATAAGGACATAATAATTGCTCTTTTAGTATTCTATGTACATTCCCATGTATCGTAACACTTCGAGTACTTCAGGGTGATTCCTCTTCAACAGAATTGGTCTTCGATTTCAAGATCGACTTCTCGCTGGCGCCCAAATTCTTAAAATTTTGGAACCACACTATCTGTATCCAAAAGCATTTGAGAAGCTTGTATAAATGTTTGCCGCTATGGAAGCGATCTTTCTGGGTATCGTTACAGATAAATACGCCTAGCCCCTTGGAATTTTGGAGCGCTTCTCCGTATATTTGCGTACGGATTATATTTTTGATTTAAATCGATACTAAGTGCACGCATTGACACATAAAAAAATAATTTAAGTCGCAATTTTAAAATAACATTTCCGTGGCGATAATGCAACGTTGCTACATGTTTGATGGCTGATGTGTAAATATTGCTCTTTTTGCTCTCTGGTAGATGTTGTTACATTTATAATATTGTAAATCAACTTAACACACTGATTTGAAAATTGATAAATAATAACATTTGGCATTTCTGCTGGTGTAAGAAAACCAAATTACCATTTATTGTGGTAATTAACTACATTAATTTGCAATTTATTATAGAAATTTTAGACATCTACATTCTCTACTTCGGGATGAAGTAATTTTAGTGATAGGTTCATTTATCAGATTTAGTTTGGCTTGGTTCAGATTTGGTTTTTAGAACAATAAATCATTGGTAAGGCGCAATTAATAACTACCATTAAAAAAACTTATGATTGCAAGTGATTTTGTTGTATTCGTTTTTTCTTTACTCTATTCACCCATTTATATAATAAATTACACTTTACTATATTAGAATGAACAATCTCAACTATGATGATTTTCTATCCAAATATTGATAACAGTGACTGTCAAAATGTGGCTCAATTTACTGGAAAAAATGTATACCGCAGTAATATTTCGCCGCATGGATTACGATTATCTTGTATAGATTAGAGTTTGGACATTTTTTTTTAAACTTCCTCAATCAATCATCGTGTAGGCTTAATTAACCACCGAGTTCTAAAATTAAATTTACACAATTACAATAATAATTTAAATTTCAAAAATTGTAGAAAGGTTTAAACGCATTTTAATTCCAATTTAAGCAATTTTAAAGTATTTTTTTTTTGTTATTTACTTTCAAATAAGAATATTTTTTATTTAAACTTGTTATTTTATATTTCGTTTTATAATAATCATATATTTCAAGTGGCACAAAGGTAACACACAAATGTGACACAAATTTTGTTTAAACTGTTTTTAAAAACAGTTTAAACATAACAACATGTAAAACCATTTGTACGGCATCCTTGTATATACGAAATCTTTTAACACCTGGCAGACGTAAAGCTGGGTAGCGATGTGTAAGGTGGGGTAGCAGGTAGATACTTTCTCGCTATCCTAACGGAGGACAGATCTACTACAAGGACTTGACGAATCTCCCTCTTCCAGGGGAACCATGTCACAACCTAGCTTTCCAATTATTGTCCTATCTTCCTAAACCCATCCTATACCGACATAGAAGGAAGAAGATGAAGAAGGGGAGACCCACCATAACCCTCTCCACTGCACCACCTACACGTGAAGGGGATAGATGGTGCCCCTCTTTATTGTTATTAATATTTTTATTAGAGGTATATATATTCCTTTCTATTTCTTAATCTTATGTATTATTTATTGCCAGTTCTTACAAGAATAATATAAGGATACACAATATAGCTGAATATAATACTTCATTAAACGACCTTCACATTAGTCCTGAGTATGTCTCCACTGTGAAGCGGTGAGAGAAGTCCATAGGGCGGTCCATAGAAGGAAGTGGGACTGTGGCTACGATATCCTAGGAACACAATGCAATATGGCAAATAAGGAAAGAGAGATACCAAGCGATCCAAAAGGCAATCGGGACCTCCGGGTTTTCGGGCCTGATGGTGTGAAATGGTCTATCAGCCGTGCAGCAGATCGCATTCAGGCTGTGCATGGAAAATATGCAACTAACTCTTATAATATACGTAACCTCGTTAAGGTTGGCACATTAAGCGTTCAGGGCCTTCTACAATGCGGAAAGCTTCAGGCAGTTGAACACGAGATAACCCCCTACGAAGTAGTTGGTCTGCCTTAAACTCATCTCAAAGGAAATTGCCACTTTACGTGTGGCAATCTAATCTACATTTCGGGTCATAATATACAAAGCAAACATAGAGTGGCATTTATAATATCTAAGAAGAGTACAACATCCGTACTCGGTTATCACTGAGTAAAGTCTTTATAAAACTTGATAGGGATAGTCTTTATAAAACTTGACATAAAGCCTACGATGCTCAATCTCATACAGGTTTACACATCTACTAGTGAGGTTACAGAAGGGGAATTGAGGAGTTCTACTTAGTCCTCGGACAAGAAATGTCCAGAATGCCGGGAAGAGAAATCACTATTATAATGGGAGATTTTATTGCCAAAGTGGGACTCATTCAAACAATTGACGACCACCTTAAGAATATCTAAGGAAAATGGGGTTTGGTAGAGAGAAATGAAAAAGTGGAACGGCGTTTAACTTTTTGCGCTGAGAAAGATTTAGCCATTAGAAATAACCATGCCATGTTCCAACACCACCCACGTCGATTATATACATGGAGACATGTATACATAGATTTTATATTAATATCGCTAAGATGGCGAACATTAATAAAGAATGTAAGAACTTACCCAGGCTTTGAATGAGAGTCTGATCACCAACTATAGACCGAAGAATTTCGACTCAATTTGATAAAAGCAAATAACGCATTTAAACTTAATAATAGATGGTATTTACAAACTAACACAGAATACAAAACCCAATTACTGAAAGCCTATATACAAGATATAAAGAAAAACAACGAAGCTCTGGATTAGGGACGAGAAGTGGGATGTTGCAGACGATGAAGGCAGACACTAGGACTACAATCATCAATGTCCACGCATCAAGAAGATGTGTCAAAAAGATAAAAACAGCTACATGGAGGGAACAAGCCAAGAAATCAAGGATCGCCACAATAAAAATGAAACCACAGATCTGTTCAATAAAATCAAGCAGATAACTCGAGATTTCAAGTCGCTAACTTTGGTGATGCAGGACAAGCAGGGACAAATGATAACGGAGAGGACTGGAGTCTTCAAACGGTGGTAGGAATACTGACAATTCCCTTTCGAAGACCAACTAGAAGAATATCCCTATGAGTACCCCAATCTGCATAACATGGAACCCGAAATTCTACAATTAGTTTAAATCGATCTAAGAAAACTGAAACCAAAAAAAATCTGCAGGAGTGGATGGGATTGTAGCTAAGATTATAACGACTGACGATGACAACATAATTTGTCTACTATGCATTCCCTGGAACAGGATTTGGAAGTCTGGTGTATGGTCAACTAACTGGACAACATCTACATTCGTTTCCATCTACAAAAAAGGCCCAGGAATGCACTGCTCAAACTATAGCTCTAATTTCTCACTTAAGCGACGTGCTACTCCATATAGTCCATGAAATACTGAAAGTCTATATTTACCCTGAAATCCCCCAAGAAGGACCGGGATTCATACACGGACGAGTCACACGAGAACACATTGAATATTAGACGGATAATTGAAAAGCTTAGAGAATTCAATAAATCTGCTTATTTGTGCTTTATAGATTAGAAGAAAGCTTTTGATAAAATAAAATTGCGCAGTTTATGGAGTATCATGAGATAAATCGGGTTACCACAGCACCTCAGTCATCTTGTTGCTAATCTGTACAGATCGGTTGAAGCATACAAGTGAGAATACAGGAGCAGTTGAGCAATTGTTTTTGGATGTATAGAGGATTTTAGGATGCATTCTCTCTTCTATACTATTTAACCTGTATAGAGAGTGGATCATCCAAAAAGTAACTTACGACTGGGGCGGCGGTGTATGTGTCGGGAGAAAAGGAATATTGAAAATTGAATATGCGGATGACATAATATTGTTCGGAAACTCATAGGAGGAAATCGTACACTTGATGAAGAGGGTGGACGCAATTGGCAAAGAAGTTGACTTAACAATAAACTTAGCAAAAACCATCTAATATCAATAGTTAATAGGTAACTGGAAGGGAAGTGGATTGAAGTGGTTAAAGACTTTTATATACCTGGGTGCAAAAATACCAAACATATGCAGCTGCAAGTCTGAAATAAGAAGAAGAATGGTTATGGGAAAAACCGCCGTTACAAATTGACATACATATGGAACAACCACGAAATAAGCAAAAATACCAAAAAGGGACTGGAAGAACACTCATATTTCACATCGTAACATTCGCCGCCGAGTCTTGGATGCTAAAATCAGCTGATAGAAGGCGTATTGATGCCTTCGAAATGTTCACATAGAGGCGTATGCTCAGGATCTTGCACTAATGAATACATTTTGGCCAAATTTAACATCACTGAAAGACTCAGCAAAACAATTCAAAAATCCATACTGAAGTATTTCGGCCACATCATGCGAAGAGAGACTGACTCACTTGAATAGTTGGTTGTACAGGGAAGAAAAGAAAGAAAAAGGCCTCGAAGAAGAACATCCACGTGTTACGTTGACCAAATATCAGGGACAAATGTCTCTGTATATGACTGCATACGAACAGCCGAAGATCGAGAAGAATTGCGAGACAAGGTCCAGTATGTATGATCATATACATCTTGCGAGCTCACGATGCTCGGAGGCGAGCAGTACGATTAGGAAGGAATATGCAAGACTATAGAATGTATAGAATGTTGGCTGTAGTAATAATGATAATAGTAAACTATTTGATCTCCTGATGATGCTAACATGGTTATCGAAACGTGCGTCGAGCAGTTCAAAAAAACGTTTTGGTGTTTAGTGGTAAATCTCTTCAAGTTTAGTATAACAATGAATGTCAAAATATTACTGATTTATCTGCGAGGAAATATTTACGTCAATGTAATTTTTCTGCAAACCTCATTGCAGAAATGTTATATAGAGTATAGTACAAAGATTCATCTAAAGACTTTTTCAATCAGTAATGGTTTTGTCTTAATTAGTTGAAGAATTCCTAAACTAATTTTGTTTAAGAAGAATGATTTGAATTTGAGAGTTTTGCGGAAAGTCAGTCCGAGGTTTAGTTTCAAAGTATGTTGTAATTTGATGTCGGTGAGAGGTTAATAAAGTTTTGTCTTAATTGCGAAACAAATGTAGTTTATTACGATTGGTAAACTAGAACTATTTGTATTGTCTGTTGAATTAAACTGAAAAGTTATACCACTTCAAACGCATAGGATTCCTACTTATAGTTCCTATTTATTATCATAAATATTAAAATTTTATATTCGTTTCATTACATTATTCTACTCGAGATATGGACAGACAAAAAAATTATTTATATATATTTTATGTTTGATATTTGTTAGAATAATACTTTTTTTATCGAAACTTGTTTGAAATTATTTTTAATATCAAATTTCCGGCGCGCCAGACGGATAAGGTTAAAGCGACTACCTTCACTGTATTTGCAGCATCATAGCATTAGAAACCATGAATCAGTAGAACAGTGCACTGGTTTTCGCATTCAAATATTAGTCATAAGTTTTAAAGAAATTGGCTCTGCACTGAAAATGAAACCCGCAGAGTAAACTGAACGTACGCCTGCAAACATCGAAAGAGAACATAGTGCATAGTGCATCTACGGCGTTCTGGTCATCGTTATGCAGTCTCGATGAGTATTTTAAACATAAGTTTTTACACATAATGTATACATTGGGAGATCAAGATCACGTTACCTGTATACATTTGTGTCGTTAATTTCTCTTTTGTATGAAAATATAAACTTTATTCATAATTTGTTGAAGCCTGTTAAGCAGATTTTTACGTTCCTGTTTTGCGAATAAAGCAAATGTTCGACGTTGGTCCGACGAAAATTCTGGATTGTTCGATAATTTCTGATACTATACAAAGGTCACATTATGTTGGGTAATCACATCTTTTAGTATTATTGTCACTTATTATTTTGAGGTTGCCAATATTAATTCAACTACAGTTATATCAACCAACTGAGGTTGTTCACATGATCGAGGCATTTCGACACATAAATTAACCAGGTTCCTTGTCAGCAACGATGACAGTTAGTTTCTTACTAAGATAGGCGGACTACTCACATCGCATCGTTAGACTATTCGGAAACTTCCCATTGACACCAAGGGAACACTATGCTTCAAATCCCCACAACTTGTAGCATATGTCGACGACATAAATATACTTGCAAGATGTTTAGAGAGTGCTAAACAAATATTTGTAAACTTTGATACGGTAGCCAGAGAAGTTGGACTACGTACTAACAAAAACAAAACAAAAGTTATGACACAAACTAGGAAAAAGATGCCAATCAGACAAAATATTACAGTTGGAGACTTTAACCTAAAAAACGTAGACAACTTTGTAGGGCATCTATAGGGCAATTAGGTTGATCTACAGGGCAACTTCTAAAAGAGTGAAAGCGAACCCATCGAAATTAAAAGAAGAATAATGATTGCAAATAAAACGTATTATTCGGTACTCCCAATAATTAAAAACAAACACGTGCCCAGGAAAAGAAAACTGAAACTATATAAAACCATTATAAGACCTGTGTTATGCTATGACAGCGAAACGTGAACTCAGGCGTCTGAAAAATTACTTAAAGCCTTTGAAAGAAAGGTTCTCAAAAAATCCTTGGACCAGTGAGGGAGGACTCGATCAAGAGAATATGATCGAATAGAGAATTGTATGCTATCCTCGATAATCCAGAAGTGTCCATGTGGAGCGGATGGATAACGGAAGAATTCCCGAACCTACATTAAAAGAGAATGTCAATGGACAAAGACCAGTTGGAAAACCATGGAAGCGTTGGGAGGATTATACTGAAGCCGGCAGCAAATCACTAATAAGATTTTTAATCTGGAGGATGCGGGCACTGAACAGAGAAGGATGGAGGTGGAGTTTATAGGAGGCCAAGGTCTGATTTGGGCTGTAGCGCTATCGTAAGGTTAAGGTAATGATCGTTAGACTCTTATTTCTACGTCATATTATCTCCAGATATGGCGATATTCATTGGTCATCAAGATCGCATTTGATTTGTATTTGTGGAGTTTTTTGAACAGCAAGGTCTATATTGACCTTTTATAAAATATTATAAAATTGTGAACTGAAACTCACAATTCAACACAAAAATAAGTGAAATTCCAATAGAAATATTGCGTCGTATAAGGAGTAGTGTAGAGTTGAAATACGAAGTCTGTTTAAGATGAGATGGAGGTCAAATTTCAGGCATTATCTTAAGAAATATATAATATATATGTTCTTCTGTAGCGCCTTATTAATTTAAAAATATTAAATTTAAAAATATCGTATTTAAATTTTTTACCAAGTTTGTAAAGGGTTATCCAGTAGGAACTTTAAAATGAGGCACAATGTCAACTATAAGTTATAATCCGGTAATTTTTATTATATCTTGAAGAACAAATAATGGCATTATACTTTGAAAATCATGTCGTTTATCGGCTCCGTCTGATAAAATGCATTCTGAAGGTTCAATTTTAGGGAAGAAATAATCTTTTCCGACGAAACGTACTTCTCCCTTAATGGATTTGTGATCAAACATAACTGCGGGTTTGTTACTGTTATCTCTGTTTGTTTCTGTTTTTGAACTAAAGGAGTGATTGAACCTTATATTTTTGAACACGATAATGGAAATCGTATTAATGTTAATGCTGAAGAATATTTTAGGTCTGAACTGATAAATGTAGATATAAATAATGTTTTTTTTACAATATAGTACGACTTGTTACCCTTCTCGCTAGACAATCGATTTATTGCAAGACAAGTTTTCTGGGCTCGTTATTTCGCAAAATGGTAAAGTCAACTGGCCATCAAGACATATCACCCTCTCACCCTTGAATTATTTTTTGTGGGTTTATGTTAAATCTCTGGTTTACAAAAATAAACTCCGAACAATTCTTGACGTTAAGCGTAACATTAAGGCCACTATTGAAACTGTTCCATGCGATAAGCTTGAAAGAGTAATCGAAAATTGGTCGAAAAAAATCGTGTACCGAATGCATTCCAAGCGAAGTCGTGGAGGACCTTTAAACGACATTATTGTAACAATGCCATTTTTTGTTGTTCTAGATAAGATTAAAAATACTGAATTATCACTTGTAGTTATCACCCCATTTTAAAGTTCTGACACTCTTATTGAAGAACTATTTATAATATATCATGTCAACAATGTAGACCAGCCACAATCATTCATAAAATTATGCCAATTGCAGAGATATGCATATGCAAGAGAAACAAATTTAGTTTAGGACTTAATGTTTTAGGTCCAGTTAGAAAGAAATGTAACCCGAAAAATGTTAAGTATTATCTGGACAACATATCGTCACCTGAATATTGTGTTCGAAGTCCAGAAAAGTGAAACTGACGAAAACAAGATCTGAAAGTTTAGATTAACATAGTGTCATTATTATGCAATCTTTAATTTTTTCGCCGTATAAACATTAACGACAATTTAAAGAAAATTATTATCGATTAAAAAAAAAAATATTTCGTTTTCGTCAAGATATGTGAAAATTTAATTTGGATTTGATGTAATGAAAATAAAAAAATAAAAAAATGTTCACATTGTCCAAAATGTGTGCCAATTTCATTTACATTTTACAAAAAAATTAAATTTTTTGACTTCAAAAGGGAATTCATATAAATGTTATCTTATTCCGGTCAATATTTTAACATTGAAGCAATGTCCTTCTTTTTTGTTTAGACCATAATGCGCGATATAGGGCTGATTTTTGTATCTAATACATCTTTTTAATCTTCATCTTTTTAATCTCATCTTCAAAATGATTTTTGTAAAATACGTATTGCATTGAAGTCGATTGTACTTCAGATGCTTTACTTGAGAGTATGGTACTAGGTTGTATGAAAATTAATTTATTTCCGAAAATCAAAAAAATCTTCTTTTCCCATTTGAATCAAACCCAATTTGTCCTTAATCCCTTTAAGAGATCTAATCTAATGATATAGGGCTATACATTTCGGAGTACCCAAGGTTTCGTCCAATCAGACAGTTGATAAAATCCACCTCTTGGATATTTACATGACCAGCTTTGAAAAACTGTTGTTCAATCGTTCAATTGATACTATTTGTGGTTGATGGTTCTTGAAATAAATCAAGAAAAATGATATAATGCTGTTCCAATTTTGCGGAACGACCGAATATTTTTTTTTATATCCAGATTATCGTAGTCTATTTCTTTTAGAATTTTTACTAAGATGTAGGCAATATGCCATCCGGCACGTCCTATCGTTATTTCATGCCATATTACGCAGTAAGTCTTTTTATTTACCATGCAATGTACTATTAAATTGAGTATATTTAATTTCCGTCTGTAAAAGAAGCTGGACATTAGCCTTAAGGAGCGCAAAAACATTTTCTATATCGAATGAAATATTCGCAATAGTACCTTTTGTAAGGGTTTTGTCGTTATTGTTTTTGATTTTACATTGCAGTTTCAGTTTTAAGTTAATATTATATTTTTCTTTTTCAAGATCATTTGTTTGAATTAGTTGACTGTCGTTTTTGGGCTTGAATTCGCTATTGAAAATTTGGCGTAATATATTAATTTATCACATAACTTGAAGGTGCAGTCTCATTGGATGTGGACTTAGAGCAAACCAATATTAATACTGTATTACCAATGATGGACTTAGCGCTAAGTGTAAACTAAATTTTCACTGTTCTGTACAGAGTTCAGACTTGGTCTCAGTGGCATCTCAGTAATCCTATAGAGCACGTTACGAACTCATATTTTTTAAATAGATAATAAAACGTGAACTTAACGCACTTCAGTACTTTATATAAGACAATACAGTCTTTTTATAAGACAATACATCTTTTGATACAAAGATAAATTATTAGAATAAATGATTATCAGAAGATATTTATGAAATATAGAAAACTTTTTGCTTCTTGTTTGAAATATTTGTAATAATGAATGTCAAAGTGTCACTCATTTTCTTGGAAAGAAATATCATGCCGCTATAGTATTTTCCTCCATCAGATTACCGTGATTTTCTATAGATTACAGTTTGGAGGTTCATATTAAAACTTTCTCGATCAATCATCGTTCTGTTTTAATTAGCCACCGAATTCTAAAACAAATTTTGTAAGAGAAGAATGATTTGAATTTTAAAGTTTCGCGGAAAGTTGCTTCGAAGTTTAGTTTCCAATTTAATGTCGGTGTAAGTCCAATAAACTTGAGGCTTAATTACTAAACAAAAGTAGTTTATCGAGATTGGAAAATTGAAACTACTTGTGTTGCCTGTTGAATTCGATGGTGAAATAGCACTGCATTCGAGAGCGTAACAGATATAAAAGCTGGGGTAAATGTTACGTAACTATTTTGTTTTGGTATATATTTTTCGTGATATTTGTGATAATTTGTTTTTGGTTATTGTGTAGTGCAGACGTGTATTAGAGTTTTATTATGGATAAATATAGGCTGTATTTTTAGTACATGTAGAATGCCAATTAATTACGAGAACAAATTATCCAGAAGAATGCTTTTAACTAGTCGATGTTTATGAAAAGTTGGAAGTGGGCTCTCGAGAGGAATATATTAAAAATATTCTAAAACAAGAAAAAAATTATTTTGTGCTTCATTTCGTTAACAAGCCTCTCCCAACGGTCAGAAACTTATCTCGGGCGCTTGCTGATATTTGGCTGCAGAAATGTACAATTATTACGTGGAGCACGGAAAAATATTGTCCTTGAGGATGGTTACGGCATTTTCTTGATGGAAATTTATACTAAATTATATAAATAAAACAAAGTTGTCTAATTTCCACTTATATTTTCTTTTAAATATAACGAGCGAAAGAAAAACATACATTTATTAATAATGATTTTAAAATCTTACACATAGAAAATAAAGGTACCAAACTGAATTTGCTAGAATGTTTGGAAACAAGGCGTCACAAATACACAGATGTCCTTCTTAACGACTAAATAGACTTCAACCATTCTCCGCTATTAAATGTGTCAAAATAACAAACAGTCTGAGTACGGGTTCTGGGGATTCCCAGAAAAAAAACATGTAAAATTACTTGATTACTTAGTACCTACTATTTGTCACAATACAGTTCCATTCCTTGTCAACCATCCGAAGAAGCTACAGTGTAACGAAACGCTTTATGTTTTAAAGAAAAATATAAATGGAAATTAGACAACTTTGCTTTATTAATGCAATATTGTCCTTATTTTCGAATATTTTTAATCTATGTTACTAATGCTCTTAAAATCAATAATTTTTTCCATTTTTCACAGCTATGGGCAACTGCTGGTTTTAATTTTCCTGTCGTGTTTTGTTTTTTTGATTACTGTCGATCTAAACCCTTTAAGATGATTGAAAAGTATATTAGGATATACATATAATGAAATAAAGGTGAAAGCCAAATTAGCCGGTCTGGAAATAAAATCAGATACAACAAAGGTGATCGAACAGCGAGCTTACCGAAGAAGAGAAAAGAACTAAATAATTGGCAATGACAACATTAAAGTTGTGAATGAATTTACGTATCTGAACTAGATCAAAACAACATCACATCAGAAATTAGAAACCGTTTTATCAATGGTAATTAAATTACTTCTCCCTGCGTCTGTTCTAAGATCTAAAAGTATGCAAAAGAAAGCGAAAATTAAGATGTTTAAAACACTTATTCCACCAGTAATCATTTATGGCTGAGAAACGTGAACCTTCACAAAGAAAAAAGATGAGATGCTTCCCTATTTGAAAGATAAGTACCCAGAAAAATTTTTGGTGATAGTATTGGAATTTGGTGGACCAGGTATAACTTTGAACTCAAGCAAATACACAAGGATCTAGATATTGTAGACTATGTGAGGGTTCAGCAATTCCAATGGGCGAGGCACGTGGCGAAAAATCCAGAAAGCCGAATACCAAGTTGAATCGAGGAAGGACGAATAGTGAGTAACATAAAATGATGTAAATCAAACACAATGTAAGAATTTCTGTATATCAAAAATTAGATAGCGGCTGTTGGGGATCGATACAGTTGGAGGAAACTAAGGATGGATCTAATTGGAGGCGAAAGTTGAAGGAGGTTAAGGCTCATTGCTACTGTAGCCTCTCACCACAGGCTGTAGTACCACAGGAAGAAGATGATGAAACGTATGCAGTAAAAGTGTTGTAATTTACATTAAAAAATCAATTGCAACTCAACGTGAAATTAAGCGAAAATTTTCTAATCGGCCAGCGATTTATAAATCGACAATTTATCTTTTATTTAAGCAATTTCAAGAATTTGGAACAGTTTGGGAAATACCTTGCATCAGATGTCCAAAAATAATGTGAAGCCCTGAAAATATTACACGTGTGGAGCAAAGTGCGGAGGGATCTGCAGAATCGTCGATTCGACGACGTGGTGTAAAATTGGGAATTTTTCCACACAATTTAGAAGTAACATATGCATGTTGCCCTAGAAGATTCACATTGTTCCAGACCTGTTGCCTACAGATGCCATCAGATCTCCCGATTTAACATTTCCAGATTATTTTTTATAGGGATTTTTGAAGGAAAAGTTTTACATAAACGAACCCTAAGCCATACAGCAGCTCAAAGATAACATTCAAACTTAAATCACTTTGATAACACTAGATATGTTGTCATAAGTTATAGAAAATGTACGAAAAAGGTCTCAAAGCTATATATTGCTAGTGGCTCACATTTCAAGAACGAATAAACAAGTTATAGAAAAATAATTCTGTATTGTTTCGTTTAAAAGTTGTAAATAATTAAAATAGTAGCGTGATACTTGCTCCATCCGTTATATTATAGGCTTTGTCATTCATTTATTGGATATTGTATTTGCCACAACCTTTAGTATTCTTTTATTAGATATATACTTAAACAATTTTTCTTTGCGTGTAATAGTGTTTTACTAGAGGGCGTAACTCCTATATGAATTTTTACTTTAGATTTCATTAAAAATACATATCTGCGGTCAGCTATTTATAGTAAGATTATATTGGAACGTTGTTCTTCCTATATTTCAATATTATTATGTAACCTAGCTTGCAGAATGTTTTATTTACAGTACCTACTAGGTGCAACGAACTTATATAGGAGCATTGTTTGTAGCATATTGTAGTTTTATATTGGTATAATGGATGGTCCTTGAACTTGACCGCCGAATTTAAATTTCGCAATATTTGCTTTTGTTTTACAGCTCTCGGATACTTTAACAATTATAATTTATGGTACTTTCGATTAGAAAATATGGAAAGCTCTACGAATGAACAGCGTGTTATTATTGTTAAGACCCATTAGAAATAACCGTGAATATTTTCTTGAGGGAGCTACGAAAATTGTTGGTTGCAAATGTGCATAAAATCAGAGCTCTATCCAAAGATTAATTAAAATACTTAATGACGCTGAATCGGCAATAGATGCAAGACCTCGTGAGTCTAGATGTGGGACAAGGCCTCTTCGTTATTGTCAAGGTTAGGCAAAATGTCGTTGCAAATTAGGGAACATCGACTCGGCATTGTCCACCACAACATTTCGAGAAGCTGCCTTCAGCGAATAACCACTAAAGACCTTTGTGCATACAAAATTGGACTGGTAAAAAAGCTTAAGCTAATAAGAAATTATAAATACGTAATTCGTTGGAGAAAAATCAAATTAAAAAAATTATATAAACATTAATTTTTCATTTTTTTTTATTTGTATTTATGCTTCGAATTTATACCATGATTATTAATTAATACATTTGTATGTACGGTATAGTTTTAAGTTTAGCTCTGTATTTGAGTGAACCTTTTGGTAGCAGAGATATTATTATTAATTTCACCTTACCTAGCGTGGTTACTGCTATTACTGAGAGGGAATTAATTGTCTTGTCGCAATTTATAGCCTACTCTGATGACCTTCAGTTGCTTTTCCGGGATTATTTGCAGTACTTACAAAGATAATTGCTTCTGTTAAATAAACACCTCCATTCACGCCATTGAACACTGCTTTGATGATGGTCTAAAATCGTTATAATATTTGCAAATGACGCGACGGTGTTTTAAGTTTGATAGTTTAAGTGAAAAATCAGATACTTCTTCGATAGATGGCGGTGAGATCACAAAGGTAAAGGCACATTTCCCAAAATTGCTTCTTTTTTAGTAATACTCCATGAATTTCAAGTCGATATGGCATTTAGTTTTCTTTTGATAGTCTTCTAGAGCAGATAAAAAAAAATAAATAAATAAAATAAGAAAAGTTGAAACAGTATTACTGGGATTTTGCTCATTCACATTTCATGGTTCATTAGTGGTTTACTGCGTTTTATTGTGGCCAAACCATCATATGCGACGCCTCTGCACTTAAGATGCTCCTGAGGTCTTTATTGAAGAAATGGTAAAAAAAGTCCATGATATCATATTGAACAGTTGCAGAGTGAATATTAGAGAGGTTATATATAAGGAGTTTCTATATAATATATATATATATATATATATATATATAAGGAGTTTCTGCCACGATTCGTGACAATTGATGAAACTTGTATTCATTAGTACCGTAAATTTGGGTGACATTGGCATCGAGCCTTGGGAGCAAATCGCAGGTGTGGGAAAAATAAACGCTGACGCTAACCTGTCTGTGCGTGATTGAGTTTTGTTACGGGAGGTTGTGTCTTGCGTTACGATGCCTCGTAAATACGTTAGTGCATTAGGCGCGCGTAATAATCGCAATTATAGTGACGATGACCAGAAAAAAGCACTAGGAAATATTAAAAAGGCAAAGCAAGTAAACAGTGGTAAAACTTACATCCCGAAGAAAAAACTTTGATTGCGGACAGAGAGAGAGAGAGAATTTTCAAGTTTAGGTCGCATCGATATCAAGATCATTTAGCGACCAGGAACTTTAACTTATGAATATGGAACTCACTTAAAAGACAGACATTGAATGGATTAATAAATATCACAGGTTATTAGTATCACAGATCAGTTCTATCACAGATGGCTTCTATCACAGATGGGTTTCGTCGCAGGATAAGCTATCACAGATGTGTTGATAAGTTTGATTTTGCTGCAAATAACTCACACTAGAATGAAATGTCGCTAGCAGTGACTAGATTTTAGTGAGATAGTTAATTTCTTTCAGATAAGCTAAGGTGTTAGATATGTTGTCTGAGCAAAGGTTTCGAGAAAGGTCCTGATTGAGGTCAAAAAAGGATCTGAGAGGGTATAATGCCGTGCATTCGGTAAGAATGTGCTTGACGGATAGGGGATCGTTGCAAAATTCGCAGAGCGGGGGACCTTCTCGTTTTAGTAGATATTCATGTGTAAATCTGCAGTGACCAATCATGAGTCTCATCCATTTTACTGTAATTTTCCTACTTACCAGATGTTCTGGTGGAGGTTGGGAGAATAATGGTTTAATATATCTCAGCTTATTGACTTTCTGTGGATCATCCCAGTAGGATTGCATTAAAGATTGCGAGAAGGATTTCACCGATGAGAGATGGTCTTTTGGATAGAAGCAGCGCATATAAGGTTGACCATGCTGAATGGAGTATTTTGCAAGTATATTGCGGACACTTTACGTTAAGTTGCAATATGGGTTTTCCTATTGAACCTCAAGATTTGGGTATAATAATACAAAAATATCGATAAACAATGTAGAACTATTAAAAAATGAAAAAAAAAAGACTTTTAATAAAGATATGTTTACTACTTAATATTGTTTACTTTTACACCCATTATTTTAGGTTACCTAGTCACAGTTAATTATAAATGTGCATTTGTGTTCACCAGCCAATGACATCTCAAACTCGGGGTAAGTTTGGCATGGTTGTTTTAGTGATTTTATAATTTTAATATCAATGGCACATATTTTTTGTTAGAATGACTAAACCAAAAGAGTGGCAAGTGGCATGTGAATATTAAATAAAAAGTATATTTATTAATAATTGTTTCAAAAAGTTTGAAAAACATTAAAAATCTGCCAATGTAACCCTAGTTTACGTTATAAGAGAGGATTGGACAATACTATCCTTTAAGGGATTATAGCTATAATATTCTGCTGGTACAAAACAGAGCGACTCAAACTTGATTATTAATAAGACAGTTTACCTAGCAACACACTTCTAATGCGATCTTTAATTCTTACAGCACCCATATGAAAATTTAAATTTTGGAAAGCTCGGCATTATTAAACTGGTCTGAGATTAGCGCGCCTCTGATAATACCGTGTGTTATAAATAATAGCCGATATACGCGTCAATCAACATTTTTTCGGAATAAAAATATTATTATTATTATTAATTTTAACATTAGTCGCAAATTAAATTTTTAGCAGTGTCTTTACCACTGCATTCTTTAGGCAACGAAACCATACTTCCTTATCCCAGCCGAATTTTTCACATACCGTGCAAGGTTATTAACAGTATCAGTATAATTTTCCTTGTCTGTGTCCATGTCATCATAATCGTCGTCATTACATAATTGTGCAAGAAGAACTTCGTCATCTCTGCTGGCAATGAATACACTTCTCTTGACTGAGTTTTTCTATTTGCTAAGGCTCTCTCTTTTTTATTATTGTTGTTTTTATTCTCTTTTAGACTTTTATTTCTCCCATTTTCTTTTAACCCTGCCTCTAAGGGAGTGGAGATATTTGTGAATGTTGTTTCTTGGACCGTTTTTTAATTTTCTGATATCTTTGAGGCACTGGACTTAAAATTTGCAAAATACTACGTGGGAAATTATGAAAGCTTCGGTTTTATTCGTAACATGTCTGCTATTAGTTGTTGCGGCAACCGTATAAGTTTGATTTCGGGATGTTAAGTCTTCAATAATAGGAACTATTATGAAGTAATCATCACCGAATACATTGGGATTCATGGGATAAATGCCAGTTACCTCGCATACTTTTACTTTTACTGCTATGTCCATCGAAGCTACACTCAGATATGCTTTATTAAAAATTGTAGCCAAAACATCATGAGTGATTTTTTTAAATGGATGGTTTTTCATATCCAAACCACACTCTCTGTAATAAGTTGCCTTCAGTGGACCATAAAAAGTGACGTCCAGTGGTTCCATCCTATGGGAAGTATGCGAAGGTATTGATAGCATCCCATTTTCGCGCCAATATTGATAAGCTTTTAGTGACAAGTAATTGGCATGATTGTCAAGAATTAGGAGGGTGGGGTTTTGAGTAGATGCAGTAATATGTTTGGTAAAATGATAAAACCACTTTTCAAAAATATTTTCGTTAATCGATCGTGATTTGGCGCATTCATATTCAGCTCCAATTGGACATCCAATCTTAAGACTTGACTTGATCCTTTGGCGTGGATATATAAACATAGGTGGAACAAATACACACCCCGATGTATTCAATGCACAGGCAACTGTGACGTTTTGCCGATGCTCTCCGCTCGTAATTTTATCAACTTGTTTAAACTTGTTAGGCGTATAAATTTTTCTAGGCTTTTGCACATTTGAAGCTCCAGTTTCATCAATATTAAATATTCTTTTGGCTGAATAAGCATTCTTCTCCATCATTTCCTTTAAATTACAAAAAAAACAAATTAATTTCAGTTTTATTTTATTAAAACCCAATAATCTATTCATGCTCCTTGTTTTCGGAGCTCACAAAGAGATCCCAGGATTTCTTTTTAAGAGCGCATACACTCAGTATTTATCTGCCATGCCTTTCTCTGTTGAAAAAATTGTTTTTAATATTCTATGCAACAGTAAATTCATAAGCCTGTTTGCGTAGCTGTTGTTGTGTAATTCCAAAAACTGTTTTATCCAAAATATCTACATGATTAGCTAATTCCTTTTCATCATCCTTTGAAAACGTTACCTTCCATCCCAGTCGAGTTTCACAGTTTTTTTATCTGTCTAGAATATTCTGGAAGCACAAACGATCTTGCCACTTGTTTTATTTTCCTTCCAGTACAGTTTCTAAAGCAACCTGCATTTGAAGTGGGTCCCAAGTTCCCTTTTTCCTTTTTGTTGCACATTCACTCATCTGTAAGAGAACAAATAAAAGTAAAATACATAGTTGACAATAGCGCGCAGCGTCAGACTAAAAGTCAAAAAAATCATTTCTAATATATCAAACACACATTTATGTTTCAAAGCTCATTAGTACGGAATATTTTATGATGAAAAAAGTAGAACATACCTGGATCCGTTAATTATATAACACTTATAAGAAATATGTCCGAAAGTTGTTAGTGAGAGATGACGCTTTAATCACAGTTTATCGGCTCCTGCCGTGAGGGGAGAGGGGGGTACCTTAACGGTAGTATTGGGCATGATTCGATGCGCAAACAAACATGGTTTACTATAGGTAGATTTGTAGTTATGTGGAGGCGCGTTATTATCGACCGTGCCCAATTATCTAACTCTCCCCTACAGTAAAAATGAAGGAACGATCAAATGAGTATGTTTTACGTGTCCCGAAACAGTGAAAAATCTTCCATCGATCGGAAAGGCCATTGCCACATCTTTTTTGGCATTCGCAAGGCATTATCTTCAATTACTAATTATAAATGAAAAACAGTCATCACAGGAGAGTATTATGCTACATTAGTGGTCAAAGTTCACGAAGAGTTGTTAAAAGACTCTCCCATTTGGCGAAGAAAAAGTGCTGATTCACAATAATAATACACTCGTCATTCGCTCGCTATTGCTACCGCGGAATTGATCAATTGGCGCTACAAATTGATGCCCCACCCTACTCTCCGGACTTGGCCAACTTTGGTGTCTTTCTCTTTTCAAAGATGAAAAAATGGCTGGATAGAAAGAAATCTAGAGAAGGAGAAATCTTTTTGGAAGGCATAAAAAGTTGGAAAAATCGTTTTGCGAAGTGTATTGAAGTAACAGGAGATAAACTATGACTTTTCACTATACCGTCGTATGTAGTTCTAAAAGCTAAACTCACATCATTAATTTCATTTAATTTGTTTTAATATGAACTTCATTATCTTTATATTGTTATATTAATTTTTAATATAAATTATCAGAAAACACTGAGAAGGATATTTGGGCTTTAAAATATTTTTTTGTCATAAATGGAAAGATCATATAAAAGTTTTATAACAAAACAATTTTTTTTTCTTATAATTAAAAAGGTATATCAAATTGAAAATACATTTTTAAACCTGGTACCGATGACACGCCGACAATTCCCGAAAAAAACCGGAATATTTGTGACCTCACAATGGTACCGAAGGCTAATATCGCCAATATCGGTTCGGCTTGGAGCAATTCGATTATACCGAAATTTTCTTTCGGGTTCTTTCTTAAAATTCGTTCGGAAAGAATTGGAGTCTCGACCAAATAAAACAATTTATCGATCTTGGTCATTGTTTTATAGGTTTAACCTATATCTTTGACTGCATTTATTGGTTTGCTATCGATTTGAAAATATACTTGCTTTTAATTGTTATTTGGGCTTTCGATGCTGTTTTCACCGTTTTACTCATATATATTTACATAAGATATCGAGGCTCAAAGGTAAGTTGAGAATGAAATGACTCCTTTTGTTTTTGCATTCGTTTTTATAACTTTTATTTATATTATTTAATTCATGCAGGGAAAACAAAATAACGTGTCAAATTTATAAGAAGGAATATTCCCGCGTGTCCGCAAAGAATCTACATGTAGCAACACAACAGAGGGTAGTAACAATGAGAAAGCTTTACAGAATCATCTATTTTGTAGGATACGAATAATAATATTCAAGAATTAGACAAGAATATACAAGAACAAAATTTGACTACCGATTTGGAAGGTATTCGTATATAAAAAGTCTTATGAACTTCTATACTTATGAAAGATTTACAGGATAATCTAATTTGTAGATGGTCGAAGAATATAGAAATTTGTGTGATCAGCTGAATGGACATTAACTAGTTAAATTAAGGACTGGCAAAGCTGTTTTCCATGGAATCAAAACAAACATCTGAAGGAGTATGCAAGAAAAGGAAAAGCAAACCTACTATTCAAACAAAAAGTAAAGAAAATGGTATATTTTTATTCTAAATAGAACAAAACAGTTAAATATTTAGTGTTTTTCAGGATTTTGGTACATTTCATCTATTAATTGAACATATTTATTTGATAAGGTATGTTTAAATATAGGTTAGAAATTTATTATAGGCATTGAAGACTGACAGATTGAAGGTGACAGTGGTTACAGGATATGTTGTGGTACATAGTGGTTTTCTAGTGGGTAGAACTTAACAGGAGAGTCCCACACTTCGCCTAACTATAAAAGTTTTCCACTTAAAAAGGTGCCTGCCTTCTCTTATTTGGGAAATCTTTGGCTGGTCATGCATTAGAGTTAGTTGGCAGCCAGATTTATTTATATTTTTAAATATTAAGAGTCTAAATGTGTTGGTTTGTAAAATATGTAAGGCGAAATATCGTTTAAAAAATACTGAAAAGCAATAATTTAGTATGGGTGGATTTTTTTTTTTGAAAATCTTGATAATGGAGTTTAGTATGGTGGTTTGAAGAATCGGTATGGTTTTAAAAGTATTACAAACTTCAATCAAAGCAATCAAACAAATATGTATATAATTTTAGGTAGTGATTGTTTTTATTTTGAATTGATTATTAATGTAGTTTACATATTATAATTTACTGTAATATATTATCCTAGTTGGAGGAAGTTTTATTATGTATATTTAACTATTGTATTTTTTATTGAAATAAAATTATCTATTAAAGAGTACCATATGTATGTGTTTTGTTTTTCTAAATATGATTTATATTGTGTTTTCGCTCAAAAAATAGTTACCAAACTAGAAAATATCTTTTGGTTATTCAATATTTAACATTTTTCATTATTTTTAAAAATCAATATTAGCATTATTACAAATACATACAAAACATTATTATTTATAACATTATATATATTTTTTATTGGAGTATTTATTATCTGCTGAAGCTGCACAATCGTGAGATTGAGTGTCTTAAACTTTTCTTAATTTTTCATTAATAATCAAGGTAACTGAAATAAGCTTTACTCCGAAATTTATGTTCTCGACATACACTTCCTTTTACAGTGCAAATACCATTTTTGCGGTTAGGTTGAACAAAACCTATAGCTTTGTCACCGTAACTTTCTCGTGACACCCTACAAATAGATTGATTATATTTAATAGATATATTTTATTTCCCTTTTAAATTTACATTATTATTATTTTGTAACAAACTTACATCGATGCTTCAACACCTCGAACTTCAGCTGAATTGAACCGAATGTCATTTTTGAGAAAATCTGTGAGCATAAAAATATCCACAGCAGGTATATTATCAGAATTTGCCATTATGAACCCTTTATCACACATTACTGAACTAAATTAGTAATCAACAATATTTTATTTTGCACTTAACCAACAATAATTTTGACAGTATATATACGAATAGAAGCCGTTGACAGTACTGACGTGTCACATGTAGTATTCCGATGTCACAAGCATAGCAGCCAATCGCGGCGCGTTCGTAGTCACGTAATTGTTTTTTGATTTTATATATTTTAATTCATTTATAATTTATTGTAACAAGTTTTTAAAAAGTTTTTCGCATCGATATTATCAAGATTATTTATGATAAAGTTTTAAAATAATGTAAAAAAATCGATAATTATTTTTATTAAAAACTCTATTGTTGATTTAGTATTGTAGATCAGTGAAATCATTATGAAATAATTAACAACATACCCGAATATTTAAGAAGCTTCATAAGCTTGAACATATATTCTAAAGTAACACAAATAGCTGTGTCATTATGTCAAACATCATCAAAATAAAAAATTGATTGAAACACCTTCCAGCTCCGCCCATGCCCGCACGACAGAAACTTATAGGGTTTTATGCATCCATTCGGCCATAAATCAATACGAGAACGTCTCAATTCCAAGTTTTAATAGAAAAGTAATAGAAGCGAAACAAGGTGCATCGCGAAAGGGCTATTTTAAAATAATTATGGGGCTTTCCGAAAAGTTTTATAAATTACTTTTGGCGAAAAATGACGGATGGTCGAAGGCGCCCGCTCCAATTTACACTTTCATATATTATTTTCCACTCTATAAACCGTCAGGATAGTTTATTATTTTGTTCGAAATCACCTGGAGTTTTTCTGGGGTCGTTCATAATTAATTATCTTTCGGCGAGTTACATGGATTTCGGAGTTTTAATAAAAGTTTTCGAAAAAGTAGATAGTTCGGAAATGATTTATTCGATTATAATAGATTTTTTTTTGGTTAGTTTGGGCTTGTTTCTCGAATATAATTAGGTCTATTTTATGGTACATTAGCTGTACAGATGTTTGAATAGTTTTTTTAGAAATGTAATTTGTCTTTATAAATCCTATATTTTTCTTTATAGAATCAATCTAGCGAAGCACTTTTTTAAAATACAGGGTGTCGCAATAGTACGATATCGGTTGATATCTTGATAATGGCTGGAGATAGACAACAAGTTTAAGTGTAAGAGTTATACAACTAAATTGGTTGCATAATTTAAAATTAATTTTATTTATACAGGGTTTCTCACAAAACCGTGGCGGGGTATACTTTTGTTTTTTCTTATTGCATATTATATATGTTCATTCATTTTTACATTCTACTATTGATTCTAAACATATTTCATGATGCATGTCCTATACCTAAATTCAATGGCTTTACCGATATCCCCAAGTTTGTAAAACATATCGGAGTTGCAGACTATTTTGCAGTGTCATATATGATTTATTTTTTGCTGTAGGATAATCATTTTTGCTAAGAATATTAGTGAATCTATGACTAAATTTTAAATGTAAACAAAATTTGTCCACCTTATACGGGGTGTCCAGGATAACGGAGATAAATAAAAAAAAAAAACATCATATCTCAGTTTCTTTTAAATGGAATGTCCAATATTTTTTTATTTTAAATATTCTTAAGATAAAATACTTATATTCATCTTAAACATATCCTTATTATGACATATAGGTATGTCATAATTTCCGAGATTTTTACATTTTTGTTTTCAATATTTCGTTTTTAATGAAATTCACCTTAGACGTTTCAAAGTCATAAAATTCAATTCAAATAGCAAATATTTCTTCTAGTATAGGCTTTAAACAGTTTTTATATGATACAGAAAAAAAGAGTCTACGTCTTTAATAATTAATAAGGAAAAATATTTTATAGTCTATTATTTGGACTATCGAAAAGAAATGTGAATATCCAATTACAGCTTGAAATACGCAGATGGACTATTCGCCCTAGACAGTCATGGCGTAGACACAAATGAACCCAACGGTCAATTATTTGGACTTTCTGAACTATCAAATGGTGTAGTACAGTGTTTATTAGAACATAAACTAGAATGAAAATTAATTTTTTTAGAGAGGAATTGATATGCATGATCTACATTTTGTGCGCAAGTGATCAAAACTCTATTTTAGCAAGTATAATTTATGCGCCATGATTCCCTAATGCCAAACGTCATCCTAATGCATTAGCGTTTATATGTCTGAAAGAGCGATTTGAAAGAACTGGAAAAAAAAACTTGGAAAGGCAGAAAAAAGCTGGGAGTGAAGAAAATAAATTTTTAGTTTTTCAAGCTGTAATTAATAATCCTCATATTTCATGCAGGCAGATAGAAAACGAGGTAGTTGTTAAAAAATCCACAGCGAACAGAATAACTAGGAAATATAAATTTCATCCGTATCATATACAATTGGTTCAGGAACTAAATCAAAATGATTTCGATCGAAGGTTTGAATTTTGTAACTGGGCAACAGAAAAAAATAGAGAAGAACCTAACTTATTCAAATATATTTTATTCACGGATTCAACGTTCCATAAAAATGAGTTAATGAGTTCCACAAAATAGATTAATGTTGATAGTTTTCTCAATTTTTTGCAAAATAATTTTTAAGAGTGCATTGAACAATTGTCTATAACTGTAGCAAGACGAATATGGTTACACCATATGGCGCTCCTCTCCATTTTAGCAGGCAGGTGAGACAATATTTGGGCACGAATTATGAAAATAAATGGATTGGTAGGGAAGGTCCTGTACCGTGGCTCGCCAGATCCCCGAATTTAACAAAACTAGATTTTTTCTCATGGGGTTTTGTCAAAGAACAAGTTTATCAAATGCCACCCACCATGCACCCACAGGACATGCAAATTAGAAGAAGAAGAAGAAGATGAAGAAGATGAAGAAGAAATGTGTTTATGAATATTAATGAGGCACAGCTCATTACAGGCAATAGTTCTTTTGAACATAGGCTTAAAATTTATATTGCACAAAATAGTAGACCTATTTGAACATTTAATTAAATGATTGTAGTGATTTTTTCTTTATAAATGTTTGTACATAAACTGTCTTACCAAAAAAAAGAAATATTTATGATGTTTTGTTTACCCTAACAATAAGTTTTGTTACTCAATAATAATTGCTTTCTAATCAAATATTAAAACATGTGATGACCTAAGTCTCAAAATATCATGACTTATCATGAATTTATTCATTAGTTTACAATTTACAACAGCATAAAGCCTAAGGTGAATTTTATTAAAAACGAAATATTAAAAACAAAAATGTAAAAGTCTCGGAAATTATGATAGGTGTAGGACATGTCTACCAAGAATAGAAGTATTTTGTCTTAGGAATATTGTAAAATAAAAGTATATTAGACATTCCTTTAAAAAAAAATATGTTTTGAAATTTTTTATTTATCTCAGTTATTCTGGTATAACGTGGATTCTGGTATAACATAGATGGAGATAAATTTTCTGTGGATTAAAGTCACAGTTTCGCTAATATCACTACCAAAAATGCTAATCCTACATCAAAAAATAAATTATATATGACACTGCAAAATAGTCTGTAACCCCGATATTTTTTATAAAATGGCAGATATCGGTAAAAACATTGTGTTTAGGTATAGGACATGTTTCACAAAATATGTTTAGAATCAATAGCAGAATGTAAATATGGTTGAACATATAGGGTGTTCAAAAAGAAAAAAATATATATAACCGCCACGATTTTGTGAGACACCCTGTATAAATAAAATTAATTTTATTTTTAAAGTAGCCTATTTAGTTGTACAACTCTTATAATTACCCTTTATCTCCAGCGATTATCAAGATATTAACCTATATCGCACTATTGGAACACCTTGTATATGAACTAAAAATTGACCGAGAATGTGGAACGCTTAAATAATATTGTGACTTTCATTAAGGTCTTAAACTAGTTAACTCTTCATTATGCCACAGTCTTTTTTAAATTAGATGAATACGATGGATGCGAAAATGAATCAAATTCCGAACGTTTCATTAATTTTCTAAGTGATTGCACTTGTATTGATACATTGTTGCAATAAATAATATTTGATAGTTTCTGGGCTTTTCTGACTCGCTTACCATCAGCAAGCTGATGGTAGTAAGTGTACTCATAAAAACGAGTATTCAATATGTCGTCAATGTGTCTTTACTAGTTCATCCATACAATTTGACAGAAACTCAAAAAATTTATTTGCATCATTTGGTATAAGCAAATGCTTAAACGTTTAATCAGAAGAGCTACCAATTTTGTATACGACAGAAATCATGGCAGGTAACAAAACTTGGACGTATTTATATAAGCTTTATATAAGCTAAAGTATTCCAAAATTAACCAACTCCAACAAAAGTTCTTCTTCCATGTGTATTAAAAAAATTAATATCTTCCTTGGTTATTCTGGTCATGTAGGTACTATTGCTTTATAATACCGGATGATTGTCAATGTTGAATGATCAATTTTTGTTTTCCAAAAGTCATCAGTGCATTTTGTAAAAATAATCGAAATCATCCCATCACCATTCGTCAAATCATATTTTCTACATCGCTCTTTCATAAAGGATTATTGGTTTTAAGATTAGTGTAATGGTATTAAAATTTAATAGAATTTCTAAAAGTAACTGTAAAGTTTAGGAAATACTTCCAATGAGTTTTTTTTTATAGTATTTCAATAAGTTTCTTTTATATTACTTTTTCAAAATGGTATAGGTATATGGATTACAACCATTTATTTGATACATTTATGCTTATAATATATATTTTCTTATAGTAATGGTAATTTTTTAATATATGGATCATACAATAATAATATAATATGTAATTATTATTATTCAGATAATACAAAATCATTTTAAATGGATATTGATATTATCTTTCTAACATTTATAGTTTCTCTAAGATGTACATTAAAATCCCGCTTAACGTTAGGGATACGTTCTAATAAGTTCCACCGCTTAACGAAACAGCGTTAAACGAGGTCTTATTAACACGTAAATAATGGGGTGAAACAGAACAGAGAA
Organism: Cosmopolites sordidus; assembly: GCA_031761425.1. NCBI lineage: Eukaryota > Metazoa > Arthropoda > Insecta > Coleoptera > Curculionidae > Cosmopolites > Cosmopolites sordidus. Next base: position 148,928 of record JARFXV010000502.1, read on the forward strand.
TAAATACAGACTACAGATACAGACTACAGATACACAGAATAAATATATTATTAAATACTTTTTAATTGCATTAATTGTAAGCTTATTTATTACTAATATCGATATTTATTCATAAAACATTTATAAAAATTTTAAAAGTTCGAGTATGGAAGTTATGTTTGTGCTGAGGAAGGTTCTTCCTCATTTAACATCTTTTGTTTTTTTAGTGAAGGATTCATCTAACGTTGTTTACCTTTTCCTGTTTCGTTCAGCAACACGTTGGCTGTTTTTTTGCATTTCTTCCTGACATTTTTTGCTGAAAGCAAACTCTTGCCTTTCTTGCTAACATCTTGTCCTGAACGCGAACTCTAACCTCGCTTAGCTAGCGCAATATTTGTTTATCTGTTCTTATTGAACATAAATGTTCGGCAAACCAATTCTGAAAAACTTTCATAGTGATTCAAGATATTTTATTAGACTTCTAAATTACTGGTAAAGATGATTTTGAAATTCCTTTCATTGCTTTTGGGGTTTTGGAATGATAAACAAGCAGTGGTTTTAATTTCTCTTTTAAGTCTCAGTAGCGTTGCATCAACATTGAAAACTAATTCAAGAGGATAATTCCCTTAGGGTATGAAGTGATGACCAAACTAGTCCCCAAAAGGGAGGGAAAGACTGTCACCCAAGCTTTAGGATTTGACTTCCAAATCATGGGCAAACCAGCTTTAGATATATTTATTAAAGCTTTTGGATTTTCCGATAAACGCGATAAACTAAAAAAAATTTCAACTTACAGTCATCAGCTGCATTTCGGCCTACTATCACTGTCAATCGATCTTTGGGGGCCTTAAAACCTGGAAATGTTTTTTCTTCACGCGCAATAAAAGTTCTTTTGGGCATCTTCTTCCAGAACAATCCAATCTCATCCACGTGGAATACGGTTTAGCTTCTATAGCCACTATCTTTTATCATAGTCTTGAGTTTCTTTGGATAGATAGCCACCTACTCTTTATTAGCACTCTCCACCGTTGCCCTACCACTTTCCGCGATTCTATACCAGTTACAGAAACTTTTGAATCGGTTGAACCACGCGTTACTAGATTTACAGGTTTCATCTTTATCCGCCTCCCTAGCTTCTTCTTTTAGTCTCTCAAAAATCAGTTTAGCTCGAGAGCACACCTTGTTCTGATCAACAGGACAGTTTTTCACTCTTACTTGATTATCACACATAATTTCAGCATTGTTTCCATCTCAGCGATAATACAGTGTCATTTACGAATGACGCTTGAATTCAAAGATTGAGCATTTTTCATAGCTTCCAGAATGTTTTCTTTATTTTTTATAATTATTCTCACTCCGACTCTGGTAGATTAAACTTCTTTCTCAATTCAGAAACTTTTTGTTTTGTATCGAAGTCCTTGATAATGTCTAATTTATATCCTAAAGATAATGTTATTCTTTTCTTATTTGATGCAGAAGATTCAGTTTTACTTCGTTTAGATGACATAGTTGTATTTAAATAATATACGCGAAACATGTCCGTGCATGTCGTAAACTGAACACAGGTGTGTATGTGAAGCGAGAGGGGGGAAAGGGCGTTGTGCCGCGTGATTCAAAACTCGCGTAACTCCAAATTTGCATAAGACGAGGTAGCTTAAGTCGTGCTATTACTGTATTATGTTTTTACATTTATTCACACAATAACGTTGATGACCGATAATAAATCAGCTGTGATGCAGCGAATATGCGTCCGTACTGCTATGATATGCACCACGATCAAAGAAAAAAAATCGTGCGAAATTCTATACTGAAACAGTGTTAAGCGGAGCAGCATTAAGCGGGTATTTATATTACTTCATTACTTATTCTATATATCATTACTTATTCTATATTCTATGTTATCTATATATATATATATATATATATATATATATATATATATATATATATATATATATATATATATATTTGCTCACTCTGTATGTAGACAATGAAATACAACTAAATGTTTTATGGAAGACCTATTAAAAGAAATCAGATCGAATTTTGAAATTGTTTAAGAATAAAGAATTGTTTGTTCATATATCGGTTCTTATTTGGAGTTGTTCAGTATGCATCACAAGACGTTCATTTAAAAAACTAAATACCATCATATCGGTAAAATATCTTCAATTTCAAAGAAAACTGAAAAGAAAAAAACAATTTTAAAAAGCGGGAGAAAAAAGATTCTCCTCGTTTCGGCTTTCTTTGAGGTCGATATAATAAATTCAGTTTTTAATAGCGAGTCGAAAACGTCCCCTTCATATTACGAATGAAAAATAAAGGAATAGACGAGACCAAATTGTTGTCAAGAACTCGCTGAAATAGAGGCACCGCTTGAGCTTGCCACAACATCGTTTTATTATTCGCATGCAAACGCAGTCTGCATAATGTTAAGGTTGAAACGTATTCGTATCTATGTTTAATATATAATTAATTATATTTTACTTAAAATACAACTGGATTAATTATGGGAATTAACTGTCGCATTTAAGGTAGTTTATATGGAGAAAATAGAATCGAAAAGCTACAAAACATACAATATTTATATATAAAATTATTATTTTATACATATTTATATATCATAAAATGTTTCTAAAAATGTATCTTACCTCTTTATAATCATCTATTTCTATTTTCTTTCGTTGAAATACATTTTTGGGCTATTAGTTCTATGTTTATTAGTCTAGTTCTATTCTAACTAGTGCCTTTAGAGATGGCTCAGCTAGGTTTCAAGTTAGCTCATGGTTCAATTAGAGCATTTATGTTCAATATAAATATATTTTCAACTCATGACATACTGTAAAAATAATTACTAACAATGTAAGTAATCATCACAGTATGTGTGTAAAGCATACTATGGTGTTGTCCTGAAAGTTCGTAGGGATTTTCCATTAGTTGCTCTTTTGGTGGTTATAAACAAAATTTTGTGTTGGATTTATAATATTTATTTACATATTATTAATTTCTGTAGGATTTACAATGTTTACGTTCAGATTCTCTTTGATTTACATTTAATCAGTCCAGTTAACTCAAATTGAAAATGTCGATTGATAATTTGCATTTACGCCACATTATGAATGTTTATTTCAAAAAGGGCTAAAACGCTGGCCAAATAAAAAACAAGATTTTATGTGCCTTCTACGGAGAGGATTCTGTTCGGACAACCACGGTACAAATGTGGTTTGGTCGGAGATATTAACCTAAAAGTCCCGCATCGCTCTGGCCAATCTACAAGTACTAATATAAAGATTATAAAGACCATAATAGCCGAAGATTCACGCATCACGGTAAATCCGATAAATCTTAACATATTTAAGAGGTAACACCCCGTTTGTTTCCTTGTCTAGCAAAGAAGATTGGAGTTCTATGACGCGAACGCAAAAAATGTTTTGTGTTTATATAAACACATTATTCTATGTATAGTTTCTGAAATTTTTCATCAATTACTATTTCTTTATTTTTGGAAATGTTTGCTTAACAATTACAATTGTTTTACAAGACAGTGTTCTAATGAAAATTTACATTAACATAACAAATCACTTCTACAAACATATCTTGAGGTAGCTTCCTATTGACATGTGTGTATTTTTCTGCGTTCTAGTTGATAATGTATCGTGCTGGGAGATTGCTCTAGCCTCATGAAAAATGATTGTTCGTTTTTTAATATACTCGGACATTGTTAGTAGACTAAGTTCTTGATGAAGTGGTCAGTTGGTTACGTACCATTCGGCATTCACATCTATTCGTATTATTTTCTTTTGAAGAACCTGCATTTTGTTTACATTGGTAGGCGATGCGTTGCTCCGGATAACGTATGTATAAAGGATTAGGCCAATATTTAGGTATAAATTATATTAAAGTTATATACAATATTAAAGTATATTAGGTATAAAGGCCAAATTAGTGATTTGTATAGCAGTAAGGTAAATTCTGTTTTCAATGAGGATTTCCTGTTGATAAACGGGTAGAGTTGATAAAGTTTGTCACACCTTTCGTTGAGTTTGTTAATTATGTAAATTCTCCACATTAGTCTGGTATCCAGATATACACCCAGATATTTAACATATTCTTCGTTTGTTTTCCCAGCGATTGGGTGTTGATTTATGTGGATTATAGGAGGCTTATTGATTCTCCTTAGAGTAAAAATTTTTGATAGTCACTTGTATGTATTGATTTTTAGATTCCATTTCTTGCGCCATCTTACAATGGTATTTGTTGCTGCTTAAACTTTAGTTACCGCAAGTTTAAGATTTTTTTCTTTGATTAGAATAGTTGTGTTATCTACAAACATAAGGAGAGACTTTTTTTTTCTGGTATGTCGTATGTGTAATTGGAATTGGGCTGAGTATACTTCCCTTTGGCACGCCGGTTTTGATTTTTTTAATAGTTGACGTTGCGTTGTGTATGGATCTTTGGAAAGATTTGTCGTTTATATATGAAAAAAAGATGGTTTAAATATTCTGGTATCTGAACCGATGTTATTTTTTGTTTTAATCCGTCATGCCATACGCTATCAAAGGCTTGGGCCAAGTCTAAGAATATGGTTAGAGTGTAATCCTTGTTCTCAAATTCTTCTTCTATAGTTTCTTTTAAGCATTGGAGTCGATGACACATACAATGCCCTTGTTTAAAATCAAATTGGAAGGTTGGAATTATGTTCAAGTTGACAATCGCTTCGTTCAATATATCGTATATAATATTTTCAAAGAGTTTAGCCATTATAGAAAGGAGGCTTATTGGCCTATTACTTAAAATTAATTTGTGATTTTTTCCTGACATTTGGAAAAGCAGAATGTATGAGTGCTTCCATGTTTGTAAAAATATGCCAGTGTTAGACAAGAATTAAAAAGTGAAGTTAGGTAGGCAATCAGCTTTTTACTTGCATTTTTGAGTGTTATATTCGGCCCAGTGCTTCTTTATTCAATAGGGTTTTAATTACTGACATTATCTCCTGTGGCGATGATTGGTTTGTCCTGTGGCGATATAGGTTTGTCCACACCAGCTAGTGGTGTGTGGCTTTCACTTCATTTTGTATCAAATTTGCAAAGGCATGTTGTGAATGATGTTGATCTATACTGTTTCCAAGTGATCATCTAATGTAGTACATTTTCCTTCATCACTATGTGGTAATGTATTGTCAAACAGAAGAGATGGGATTTCGTCCGATTTTTGTAGAATTTTCTTAGTAGATCTCCATAATCCTGGATTTTGCGGCTCTAGTTCACATATGCCTTTTTGGTATTCAATTATTTTAAGAGCATCTAATTATCGCTTAATGTAATGCGATGAGTTATTGACTAGATTTTTGATTGCAATATCCTTTGTTCTCTACCATTCTCGTCTAGCCCGATTCTTTTCGTTAATTAGTTGATTTATGGAGTTAGGGGGGGTATTTTTTGTAAATGTTTTTTTTTTGTTTTTGGTGGTGTTGCTGAGAGTCCATTCTATCCTTGAAGAGTTCCCAGTTTATCTTGCCTTAGGAGAATTTTTAAGAGGTTCGGTTTGAAATGTAATTATAATTGACAGATGATCTGTTCTTTTCTTACATTTTTTGTACGAGTATGTCCAAAATATCAGGTTTATGATCTTTTCTGTATGGGTACTATGTGTGATCATCCGGTGCGTTGTACTTTGCTGCAATTTCATTTAGCTTTCCCCATTTGGGTTGGTTTGGTGATAGCCCCACACAGTGTTTTTGGAGATACGGTCTCCAATTAACAATGTTGCCTCTGTAGTGTTAAAAATTGATTGTAACTCGTTTTCCATAAATTTTTTGTTGGGTTTGTAGATACTCTATAATTGGATGCTGGTGATATTGAGAACATTTACTTTGTTTGATACAATTTGTAAGTTTGTAACTTTTGGCATATCGACTGGGTTGTGAGATATTTTGTTTTTGATTGATTATATAACCTGGTATTTTTAATTTGCCTTTATTAGCTAGATGAGTTTCGCTGATGAAGGCTACGTCAATGTTGTGATGGGCTAAGGATGCTATAAAGAGGGATCGTTGAGCTTAAATTCCACTGGCTTGATTACTTTTGAAATATAATGTTTGTTAAATGGTCGTCATTTTCGCGGTTACAAATTTATGATTTTTTAATAATATCTTTCGTCACTTTACTTACTGTTTCTTCACATATTCCCAATGTTTTTAACCGAATGTTGTTTTTAAACCGATATAGTATTTAAATATTATTTATGTAAACTTTCTCTTTAACGCAACCCCAAAAAAAGTTAGGTGTGGTGGATATCCAAAGATCTTGGAGGCCAACTCAGGTCTTCTGAAGATTAATGGATTATGAAAATATGTCTTTAAATGCGCTGTTGGAACCTTTTCAGTATGGACTGTAGCACTATTATGATGAAACCAATAAATCTTTGAGATAAGTAAATGAGGTATGTAAAAGTTTTTAATCATATGCCTTTAACACGTGGCATTTACAGTTTTTGCTTTTTCAAAAAACAAAAGTGCAATCAATTGTAGATTTTCTGTGTCCTACTAATGAAAACTTTTTGTCAACAAATCCATTTAGATCAAAATGGGCCTCACAAAATGGTCTTGCACATATGCAAGATTTAAGAAGGCATTACTGAATTCTAATCGCAGCTGGAAATCATGACGATTAGGTTCATTCATTAGTTGAATTTTGTATGGATACATTAGGAGCTTTCATTTTAAAATACGTAGGGACTGTGGTTTAATTCAGAAATGGGAAGAGAATTGTCGGGTTGATCTGGCAGGAGCTTTCCGAGTACTTTTCATTACATGTTGGATGTTTTCAGCTGATCTTGCTGTTCGTAGTCTTCTAACGTCTCCCACGAACGCAATCTCCAAAAATTCGGCGACCAATTTTTGTATTGTGTGTTTCCGTTAATTTTATTGAATTCTATTTCCCAGCTTGTGTCAGTGCGTGACATTGCTTGTCCAATATTGTTTCTATCCGCATTAAGTGTCCTGACCATTTCCATTTAAATTTAGCTAGATGCTGTATATGTCTGACTTCTTTTGTTACGTACCCATTAATTTGTTGTTCTTTTGATAATAGTACTTGGCTGAAATAGTGGATATTTTGATAATTTAATTCAATAAAACAATTAATCATTTGTTTCTTAATGGAACGCGCATCGTTAAAAACGTGTTATGGTATCACAGTGTGAAAAATTAGTGCTAGTAATTTTAATTTTAACATGAAACAACATACTGTAAGTTTTCGTTAAAACAAAACAGCCTAAATTTATGGCATACTAAAAGCTATGGAATTCATTTGACATAAATAAAGTATAGTATTACACTTTATTTCCAAATAATGCCTAATAATAAAACCTAACCCAACCTAACCTGACCAAACTTCCTATCACATCCTGGCACCGCTGAAGCATTTCATCAAGATGTGAGACTGTCTCATTTTAGTAATTTTTCTCGATTTTTTTTAGTTCTGTTGAATTCCTTGGTTAAGTCTAGCTTTTCAAACTCCTTACACACATCTTCTGTCAAGATCAAATCTACTCGGCAACAAAACCTAATACAGTGGGCAATAAATAGATTTCATAATGATTTAGCGATTAAGTTTACAATTCCTACATTAATACTATAATGCCGATAAAAGAATTATCTGTTTAGATAAAATGACAATTATCGTTCACAATCAAAATAGATAACACACTCTTTGACAATCAAACCCGGTTTTAGTATAAATGAAATAACAATGAAGACAAACAAACATTCCTCGGCAATCACTTATTCAGTCTTTGGTATAGATAAAATAAAACAATGAATATGGATAAAAACAAGCGATTTGTATAAAACAATTTCTGTCGATCATACACTTGATTCTAGTATAGATAAAATAATATAAATAAGTCTTGACATCCACATATCTGACCACATCCCAAACGTTACGGTACATATTAAAATTAACTATTGATAAAATATAGTATAAGCAAAATAAGTTTTTCCCGGTGATTACCATATAATACGTGTCACTAGTTCAAGCTCACCCTCACAAACACTAACTGTCGTTGTGTAACTCATGGGTGTTTTCCAGAAATATTAGGATAAAATTATAATTAATCAATATCAAAATTATATTTGAATTTTTTACAACACTAAAAATGATATTATTTATTACCTACTAATAGATCAAATGCATCTTAGATGCAATGCAAGGTTTTTGCTTTACTCAAACATAAAGTATTAACCTTTATTAAAGCTATAAAGATGGTCACTTTATACAATTTTACTTTTTATCGTATCAACCGTACGATATCATACAAACAATTCCATTTATAACGAAGACAATGTTTATTTCTCATCAAAACCTTGCAAACCCATTTTCAACGGCAAACATAAATTTTGTCGATAAGATAACCAATTTGGAAGTTGTCTTTATATGATTTCATCGATAACGTTGACCTCTTATAGGTTAAATTGGGTCTATACTTGTCACGGACATGTTGTTTCCATTTTAAATGGTAAAGTAATAGTTTTTTTGTCCGCTATTGTCTTATGTTTGTATTTGTTTAGCAGAGGTTCATGTTTCGGTTCTTGTGGTAGATTGAAATTGATAAGATAATTACTACAATTTTAGTAAAAAGGACTGTCAATGTATATATAAATATACTGGGTGATATTTTTAGTGTGTTCAAAATTTATATAGGGGTTGCGATCAAACGAAGTATGAATTTACGTTCAAGTCAAATGTTTCAATACTCTGGCAAATCATCATGGATCGTTTAACCAGAGCAAGGCTTGTAAATTGTCGAATTTTATTATCAAAGTCAGTATTCTGTGCGCCAAACTTACAGAGCACTTCGCTCTATAAGTATAGATAAAATAACACAATCAAAATAGATAATACACTCTTTGACAATCATACTCGGTTTTAATATAAATAAAATAACAATAAAGACAAACAAACATTCCTCGACAATCACTTATTAAGTGTTTGGTATAGATAAAATAAAACATTGAATATGGATAAAAACAAGGAAATTGTATAAAACAATTTCTGTCGATCACACACTTGATTCTAGTATAGATAAAATAATATAAACAAGTCTTGGCATCCACATATCTGGCCACATCCCAAACATTATGGTACAGATTAAAATTAACTATTGATAAAATATAGTATAACCAAAATAAGTATTTCCCGGTGATTACCATATAATACGTGTCACTAGTTCAAGCTCACCCTCACAAACACTAACTGTCGTTGTGTATCTCATGGGTGTTTCTTGATACATTTCCTATGTGGATGCTTTTATATCGTCAGCATATTTAATTTGCGTGATCGATGTCATCATTCTCAATATTGCTCGACCATGGGTTTCGGCTCTCATTAAAAGATCTCCTACAGTTTCAACAGACAGAGCAGATTTACATATCTCGTCGACTGAAACCCTATATTCAGACCACTGAGGGCACAGAAACAGAATATGTTTCGGTGTATCGGAAACCCCCTCCACAGTAGCCACATGGACTGGTTGCCCTCTTGCCAATCTTATTTAGGTAGGAGCCAAAAACTCCGTGCCCTGTCATTGCCTGTGTCAAGTAATGATCCGTTCCTAACCATGGTGAGTCTATCCACTGTCTGACATTCTTTATGAATGTCTTTGCCCTTCCGTTGTAGACACTCCTCTCTTCCTGCCATTTCTCCATGATTGTGTTCCTGGCCATCGCCCGGAGATTTCCTCCTTTTTTTTATAAATGAGATTTCTCTCCAGTACCTATAGTTTAATTGGAGGGATTCCAGCCATTACCAAAATCGCATGGGTGGGAGCCGTTTGATATGCGGAAGTGATCCGCAGAACCATCCTTCGATTAAGTCTCTCCATTATAACCTTATAATGCCTGTACTTAAATGCTCTCTCCATATGAGTGAGGCCATAATGTATTGTCGACTTTTTCACCGTAACCAGAAGTCTTCGCTTCCTCATGCTTGGGCTTTTCAGGGTTGAGGTTAATATCGTTAACTGCTTTAACATCTCGTTTTGCTGATACGGGTGGTCATTCGAAGCCCCCTATCAAGCCACACGCTGATGATATAAAAGCATCCACATAGGAAATTTATCAGGAAACACCCATGAGTTACACAACGACAGTTAGTGTATGTGAGGGTGAGCTCGAGCTAGTGACACGTATTATACGGTAATCAACGGGAAATACTTATTTTGGTTATACTATATTTTATCAATAGTTAATTTTAATATGTACCGTAACGTGTGGGATGTGGCCAGATATGTGGATGTCAAGACTTGTTTATATTATTTTATCTATACTAGAATCAAGTGTATGATCGACAGAAATTGTTTTATATATATCGCTTGTTTTTATCCATATTCATTGTTTTATTTTATCTATACCAAAGACTGAATAAGTGATTGCCGAGGAATGTTTGTTTATTTTCATTGTTATTTTATTTATACTAAAACCGGGTTTGATTTTCAAAGAGTGTGTTATATATTTTGATTGTGTTATCTTATCTATACAAGAACGAGTACCTGATCCGAGTATGTGATTCTCCATGTTTTATGTTGTTTACATCAGGATGTAATATGTGAACGATAATTGTCATTTTATCTATACAGATAATTGTTTTATCGGCATATATATTCAGAAAGACTTCCGTGGTCAATAATATTAGAATTACTAGGTTCCCGGGTAGAACCGTGTTTTTGATTTGTAAAATCTCGATGTTTCGGTTTCCACTTTGAAGCCATTATCAAGAAGACTTAGTTGATTTACTCCGATGCCTACTTCCCAAAGTTCACGAATAGAAAAAACCACTTTTTTTATCACTTCGTTGTGTGCACAATAGAGAATGCAAATTGTGCGCCGTTGTTCTTTGTTCATCTCCGACAATAGACCTACAGGGCGGCCACTTCGATCGCTATCAGATAAGTCAAAATCACCATTAGTCCAAATTTTCTAAACCAGCTTTAGCACTTGACTTTCAATACGTCTCCATACACATCACAAATTTTCTTTGTTACCACCGTTGTATTAACAGCCAATCGAAAATTAAACAGCATGTATTGACGTAAATGTTCTTCTGCTGGTTGATTGTCCGCTATTTTACACCGGTGTAATAAAAACGTTTGAATTTAGTTGTCATAAAGGTCAAGGCCACGAGTTTTAATATTGCGTAATAAAACAC